>SNQJ01S0024732.1:67137-100734 GCA_010110895.2 Picea sitchensis | reverse complement strand
AGGCATTTAGATGTTCTGTCACAGAATCTCCATCTTCCATCCTAAGATGATACAACTTCTTTCAAAGAAACAACTTGTTTACTAGGGACTTTGATTGATACAAATTCCCCAACTTATCCCATAGTTCCTTGGCTGTATATTCTCCTGAGACATTCAACAAAACCAAATCTTCCAAGCAGAGTCGAATGGTACTCCTTGCTCTTCTATCCAACTTCTCCCAATCCTGCTTTGACATACCAGTAGGTGGTGTACTAGTAGTTTTTGTAGTAGTAGGTTGTGTACCAATAGCCTATGTGCTAGTAGACGGTGTACTAGTAGGCTTTGTACCAGGATCCACAACGATCCATTGTTCTTTGTCTACAGAAAGGTCCTCCATATTGATCTTCCATAGCTCAAATTATTTACCATTGAACTTCTCTATCTCGATTCTAGATGAGCTCTCCATTCCTCTTTCTATACTCGAATCTCCACTGCAAAAGATCCCACTAAACCCACGTTTATAACAGACCCAAGATAAAATTGATCTATCAAGACCGAGTCAAACCCTTAACAACAAAGGCGTTCCTCTGAAGCCAAAAACGAGCTTTGATACCACATGTAAGTTTTAAACCCGTGAAGTAAAGAAATGGATATAGATTCTTAAGCAAAACAGAATTTAATCAATGGCTCATACAAAGAGTACATAAAGATTTTATATCGGAAACCCTCAACTAGGAAAACCTTTCTTATATTCATTATATCGAATTTCACCATTCACTGTACAATATATATACAAATTTTTTAATTATTTCGTAGATACCAAAACCCTAATCCATTAATACGGGATTAATTTACAAAACCACTAAAAATAGAAAAATCCGCTAAAAATAGAAAAAATCGTCAGATGCAGTTTTCATATCTGACATGCCCACACACACACATACAAATAAAATAACACATACCCAACAGTGATATTGTGGGATACTAAGGGCCTCTAAGGAATAAGGCCCCTTCCTTATTGCACACCACTTAGAATCATTATGAGCGACTGTCGCGGTCGGCCCTCATGACATCGTGGGTCTTCTCGAACTAGGTAATCGTTAACCTATAGTTCAAGCCACGATGGGAGTGCTAGTTGGCCGTGACAGGGATGTTGTCCACACCTCTCCCTCAACATCTCTAGTAGTTGTGCGTGACCCATTTACTCCACATGTGAGTCTAGTCGGCAAGCTATCGTTAGCCTACATCATCAACGAATCATGTCAGAATAATATCCATAATCATATCATCTAATCAGATGCACAAATGTCATATATACAAAAATCAAACCCCAATAGTCCACTCCCCGACTCGGTCCAGAGCTCAAGGGGTTTCATCAATGCCTCTGCATCCTCGAGGTCCAAAATCTTACACACTCAGGAAAACTAAGTCAATAGCACTTGTCTATGTCAATACAACAAAATAACATATCATCAATTCATAACACCTCATAATCATAATGAAATTCCCAAAAGTATAATAATTTGGATCACTTGCAAGCAAGTGTCCTCAAAGAATAAGTTCTCTCAGTGTGTGCAAGTGAGGGATGTTACATACACCCCCTCTTGGTATAAAATTTGTCCTGAAGTTTCACAGTATATAAGTGCCAAAATATTGTGTATCATAGTATCATAAGTCTATCTATCAAAAAAAAAATGGAAACTGTTGGCGCATATCATATACGTCCTCCAAGGTCGCCAAGTGTGGACAATAGTTGTCCCACTGGACCTTGACCTGATCTACTGCTCGACATTGTAGTTGTTGAATGCGATGATCCAGGATGTGGATTGGCTCAACCATGAGCATCCCCTCATCCGATACTTGCAAGGAACTCATGTCAATAACATGTGTAGGATCACTAATATAATGTCTCAAAACAGATACGTGAAAAACATCGTGCATACATCTCAAAGAATCAGGCAAGGCTAGTCGATAGGCCACAGGCCCCTTCCTCTCCACAATCTTGAAGGGTCCCACAAACCTAGGGGATATTTTATCTCCCTTTCCAAACTTGATCGAACTCTTATGTGGTTTTATCCACAAGAAGACTCGATCGCCAACTTTGTAACTATGGTCGACATGGTGCACATCAACATAACTCTTCTGCAAATCCTGTGCTTCTTTAATCCTTTGTCTTATTGTTTGCATTTTCTCTTACATTTCCTGGATCACTTCTGGTCCCACTAGGATCCTATCCTCAAGATGATCCCAACTCAAAGGTGTCCGACATGGTCGCCCGTAAACAAACTCGAAAAGTGCCATCTTAATGGTGCTTTGACAATTGTTGTTATAAGAGAATTCTACCAGTGGAAACAATCCTTCCCAACTCTTTTGTTGTTCCATCATGTACATGTGCAACATGTATTCCAAGATTTGGTTTGTTCATTCAGTCTGCCTATTCATATCTGGGTGATACACCATACTAAAGTTAAGTTGGGTTCCCAAGGCCTCTTGGAAACTAGTCCAAAATCGTCTCGTAAACACCGATCCTCGATCAGATATAATTCTCTTATGCATGCCATGCAGCCTCAGAATATCACTGATGAAACTCTATCTATGTCAGGTGCCTAATACGTCGTATGCACAGGACTAAAATGAGCACTCTTTGTCAGAGTGTCGACTACCACAAAAATTGAGTTATGTCTCCTTGTTGTTAGTGGAAATCCAACAACAAAATCCATCGGAATAACCTCCCATTTCAATTCCAGAATAGCGTGTAGTTGTAGTAAACCTATTGGATGTCTATGTTCAGCCTTTACCTACTGATATTCTAGACATCGGGCCACATAGTTAACTATGTCTTCCTTCATTCCTTTCCAGAAGAATAAGGGTTTAAGGTTCGCCCTCATCTTCGTGACTCCTGGGTGGGCCATGTATAATGCTCTATGAGCCTCATTTAGGATCAAGCTCCTCAACTCGTCATTCAATGGTACGCAAATATGATTTTTATACCTCAATAATCCATCGTGGTCAAACGTAAATCCTTCAAACCTTGGTACCATCATTGTGTTTTGTTCGATAAAATCCTCGACGTCTTTGTACCTGTCATCGTCACGCTGTAAAGTTAGAATCTTTTCACGTAGATTCATCTGAAGAGGAAACACCAAAAATATGCATGGTCTCTGACTCAATGCATCTACCACTCAGTTCATTGCTCCCTTTATGTAAGAAATCTTGAAATCATACTCGCTAAGCAGTTCCGACCAACATCGTTGTCACACATTTAGGTCGCTTTGCATAAAGATGTGCTGTAGTCTACAATGGTTCGTCTTTATTTCAAATTTTCGTCCAACTAGGTAGTGTCTCCAAAGCTTCAAGGCATAAAAAATGGATAACAACTCCAAATCATGCGTCACATATTTCTCTTCATGCCTTCTTAGTTTCCTCTAGATGTAAACAATCACTTGACAATCTTTCATAAAGACTCTACCTAAGACTTCCTTGGATGTGTCAGTGCATACCAAGAAGTCTGCATCCATGTCAGGGACTGTTAGTATTGGTGTCATTGTCAACAACTCTTTGAGCCTCCGAAAATCTTTCACGCATTTCCTGGTCCAAACAGACTTATTGTTCTTCTTTTGCAACTCCGTGATCGTATTTGCTATCTTCAAAAATCCCTCGGCAAACCATCAATAGTATCCTACTAAACCCAGGAAGCTACGTACTTCCAAGACATTCATTGGCACAGGCCATTCCATAATAGCCTCGACCTTTGTTGGATCCATAATGATACCTTCACCGGAGATGATGTGCCCTAAGTAGTGAATCTTTGATTGATAAAACGAGCATTTTGACAACTTCCCATACAATGTGTGCTCTCGCAGACACTGTAGTACCAAGTGCAAGTGCCCTTCATGCTCTTTTGTCATCTGAGAGTAAATAAAAATATCATCAATGAATAATTAGACGAACTTGTCCAAGTACTCGCAGAACACCCCATTCATCAAACTCATAAATACCCCTTGGGCATTTGTCATTCCAAATGGTAAAACAGTAAACTCGTAATGCCAAAAACTCATCTTAAAGGTGGTATTAGCGACATTATCCTCCTTGATCCATAACTAGTGATACCTTGTGTGACATCCCCAAAAATAATTTATTTTTAAGTTTGAGATTTCTTAAGAAATTATTCCATTTTTGGTAAATTCGAAATTGGAAAATTTTTGCCATTTTTGGCAATTTCGAATTTCAAATTTAATTAATTGTAATTAATGATTATGACTATTGGGTAGAGACCTGATTTGACCTAACTAACTTCTTGACTATGAAACTTGTATAAAACAATAATTATTGTTGGAAAGTAAATGGAACAACCATGTTGAAATTAGCTGACCATGACTCCATGAGTGGGGAACATGTTGGAACTACCTCAGGGATGATTGTTACATGTGGAAAATCAAGGATTTGTCCATGGGCATCCCTTGAAAATTAGGGATTTGGAAAGCTGCGGAAATTCCCAAGGGAGGGAAAAGACCTAGGCAAACGAAGGATTTTTTGGATATATGGAATATGTGAGGAGGTAGGACATTGCCTAGTATGTCGGGGGGGAAATAAAATCTATCTCATGTTGTTACGAATACTACTGTCTAAGTGTGAGGTAAGGAGAGGAATGATGAAATTGAAAAGCATTTGCTGAGGGGAGTTCCAAGTTAGCCCTCATGGATTCATGGTCAGGCTAGGGGGTGAATAGGACAAGTGATTTGTCTGCCCTGTTGTAAGGTTGGGAGGAACCTAGTTGTTCCCTTTGTTGTTCCAGTATTTATCCAGATACTTTCCTCTACTTCCCTCTTGTTATATTTGTATTGTTTAAATGATTATGCATGCATTTTATTTCAAGATGTATACCCTAGTGTTCATATGTGAATATATGGAATTATAGATTTCTTGTAGGGTACTTGTTGTGGAAATAATTATGTTTGACTAAAGACTGTATCTACAGGATTATAGCATGTCATCTATTATAGGAACAAAAATATTATGATAATGAATGGACTGATAGAGAGATTGAGTATTTTATCTGTGGTCAGAATTAGAATGTAAATAGTAAATAACATTGTAAATCCATTGTGTATTAGTCATGGCAAGGACATAATCATCTTGTGTAAAGTAATAAATTAACCATGAAGATACAAATACAAATTTTGGAAATTTATATCGTCATAAGATCATATGCTTATAAGATATTCAAGTTCTATTTCAACCTCTACAGATTAAAAATCCAAATTCGAGATGAAACTCTACTATGATAGGGATTCATAAATTATATATGTAGCTATATGAATACAGTTATGAATATATGCATTTTATTCGGCAATCAATACAGTAGATGGCATAGAAATGGCATTGCACAATTATAAATTTTTGCACACATATTATATAATTAATATGTAAACTTCCTAACAGTTAGATAGATCCCATTATACAATCAAAGTATCAAAAGAATGGCTATACTTATATATATAGAGAAATAATTCCAGATTTTATTACATATTCACATATTTAATCTGTTACACTGATAGACTCAAAGTTTTTTAACTATCTATTGCTTAGATTCCAGTCAACACTGACTCATGTAGGGAAACAAATAGTTTCAGACAGTCGCATGCTCGGAAGGGAGTTAAATGGTCCCATCAAACCTTGAGTATAGTTAGGAAGGGAAACAAATATCCAGACTAATGTTTACCATCCCAGGTTAAAATCTAAACAAAAGAATTAATATTTTGAGAAAGTAAAGCCATAGGAATGAGAACAACATGTAATATTCACAATATTATTTATTCCAGAATGAGGAAGAATAGTTCCATTATGCCAAGATAGTCTATTTGATATTTTCCATTCCAATAATGTTTTGAATAAGGATATAATAAAGTTCGACATAATCATTCAAGCAGATATACAATTTAAGGTTGACTCTCTCACTCAACCGCCAAGGCAACTAACATAAGTAAAACCCTTGTATTAAAGAAAACAAATCTTCATCCATAGAGACGAATATTTAATTTAAATCTTTATAGCCTTTAGTAGCCTAGGAATCTCCTTGAAAGGGGTGGGATGGAACCCGAATACCTCTTATGCGGGTGGTAGAGGTTGGATTCCATAATTCTCGCATGGCCGAAATCCCTGCACAAGATTGCACAAATTACCATTAATAGTTGTTCAATAGAGATAAGGAGGATAAAATAAAATGAGTAATAATAGGAAAGGATTTGCAGAGTCATACTTAACTTTAAATGGAGGGATCTGATATACTTCGTTGTTGCGATTAGATGAATAACATTCCAAACCGAAAAGGGAGGAGGAGCCCAAGACACCCTGATGGGTACTCTCGCAATCACAGGGTCCCATCATTAGTGATAAGAACCGAATTAATAAATCAAAAAGACATTGCAGGAAAAGAATACACAAACTACCATTACAGTGAACAACGTGAGTTGTATAACGAGAATGGAAGAAAAATTTTTATTCTAATTGCAAGCATTGAAATTGAAAACCATAGGTCAAATAACACCAACAAAAATCTATCTAAGACCATCCGAGAAAAATGTATTTAAAGAAACAGACACATGGGGTCATCACCCTACCGAATTACCAGACTCGTATGACCTTTGTTATATGCTCAGACTTTAAGAAAGTTGGCATTAAATGATGACCCAATCTTAAAAAAAAAAAATATAGCGCAGGATACATAGCATATTTTTGTGGCCATGCCAAATGAGATTTCGGAAAAACATTCAAATAAGAAATTATAGTCATAAGAATTCGTCAGTTAGTTGGGAAACAAAGAACCCAGATAAAAACCCCTTTTCAGGTACTCAATCAGGATAGGAAAACGTTATGTGAAATCTTGTCAATGAGACTTCGTGTCATGAATAATTATACCATGTAGACACAAGGATAACTCCTAACCTAAATGGACTTATGGCCCATAGTACCGGTGAAGCACAACAGAGACTCACACCATGTAATAGCATAGAAAGAAATCAACTAACAAACTGCTTACAAACAAAAGGTTACCTTAGTGAATTCATTCGGAGGGAATACAAAGAACAGAATTCCAAAGACCCTCGAGTACAATGTATAAAGTTAGAGGAGCCACTTTCCAGTAAAGAGAATAGTCCAGGAAGGAAATCCAAGCCGCCATTCTTCCCACACCAAGAAAAAATGAAGAGAAACGCATAGCCAACTTCGGAATAGTTTTCAAAAAAATGACAAAGGAGTAATCTACTGTAATCCTAAATCTCGCACCCCACGCGTGATGAGTGTTGATGGTACACGGGAGGTGCGGGCCTTGTGATAGAACTAACTTGGCGTGTTTGGGTTGGAATGAGGTACATGGATGGCCTCGTTTCTCACCTACCTCCATTAAAGGCCGAGTCAGAGGTTTAAATCCCTTCTTTCATAAACCCTTCTGTCACATTTAATGAATTACCAAGTGAAGGGTGGTTTCTTCAAAATCCTATGAGTTGGAAACCTTTAATCCCTAACCACTACCAATCCAGTCTTATCACCTAGTCTAGTTAGACGTTTTTTCGATCTGGTACAGATAAGTGATTTGGTTAGCATAGGTTGTGATTATAACTAGAAAAACCGTTAGGCCATGTTGTGAATGAAATACATATAACCATCCAATTTTTTTACAGAGAAAGCTTGTAGATGACTTTGGTCATACATAGAAGAGTCAAACAACTCATGTTAAAACCAACATATCGCTCAGGTAAATAACCCAACATCAAATACATTATGTATAAAGCCTCTTACGTATAGTCTTGGATTTTAGCCTTGCGCATAGATATGGAGGGTGTTTTAAGGAGAGGTTAGGAACCTAAGTCCTATGCCTATGTTTTTAATTTCAAGTTAATAGCAAGTATAAACTTATAACCACATATAAATGCTAGCAGGATGTAAAAAAAAAATTAAAGGAAAAATGCTAGATTGTGGGTCTGTCTTGTTAGAAAGGGAAATTGGGTACATTGAGTGTCAGATTTTAGCAATGGAATTCAAAGGTTATTTATTTTATTATAAGCATGTTTGTTTTACGAAATTAAGGGTTAATGTCCCTTAGAATTTTTTGTTTTTTTTATGACAAAATTGAGGTACATTACATATGGTACCAGAGCAATGGTTACAACACCTGGACCTTAAACAGGGCCAAAGTATTTACTTAGCACATTTTTTTATTATTATGAAAATCTAACAAACAATAACTATTGTTACAAATAGAAAACTCCGTTCTTTTTTTGTGGTAATCATGGCAGCCCAGGATGATGCAAAAATCAGACTTGAGGGAAATCCTTCACAAAGACCTCCTAAAGATCCAAGACAAAATAATTATAGAAGCTCACCTACTGAAGTTCTGGAAACAATGAGTAATGTCATTGTTGAGCTACAAGTATTCAAAGCAGACAATGAGAAACTGAAGAAGGCACAACAAGAACAATAGGAAATAAATGAAGTTCTACTACGTAGTATAGTGACAAAGAAAATCCCAAAGGACAATGACCGTGAAGAAGAGGTTAGTAAAAGGGCCTCCAAGAATTCTAGTCCTGAAGAATAAAAAGGGGATAGTTCATTTGAAGGTACACCTTCAGTTGAAGATAAAACAAAACCAGACAAAAAAAAGAAACAGGTAGATCACCTTGAGGGAGAATTTAAGAAAATCAAACCCCCTACCTTTGATGGGGAATCCAGAAAAGGGGAGGAAGTTGAGGCATGGTTATTACACATAAAGAAGTATTTCCATATCTACAACTATTCCAATAATATGAAGGTCAGAGTGGCTATCTATGAACTGAAAGGAATGGCCAGCGTTTGGTGGCAAGATCTGAAATTGTCCAAGGGCCTAAAAGAAAAACAAATGGAATGGGCAGACTTTAAGAAATATTTCAAGAAATAGTACCTATTTGAAAGTTACTATGAAATAAAAAACAAAGAATTTTATGAACTACAACTTGGCCAAATGGCTATGGAGGATCTGATAAACAAATTCTCGAAATTACTAAGGTTCATACCTTATATCCGAGAGGACAAAGTAAAAATCTAGTGGTTCCTAAGATGTTTACCACAGTCTTACAAAGACAAAATCGAGTTTGATAACCCCAAGTCCTTGAGTGAAGTAGTTAGGAAAGATTGAATGTGTTACGACCAATACAAATAGCAGACATAATTTCCCAAGTCTTGGAAGGATAAGAAGAAAGACTGAATGAACCAGTGAAAGAAGGGATACCAACCAACTCCTTATCGAAATGCAACAAAAATCCTTCTAAGAAAATATTTTCACTCCAACAATCCATATGCACAAGGAAGTGGTAAATTGGTAAATAGGGAACAAAGAAGTTTGGGGACAGCCCCCGCGAACCATTAAAGTGATGGGAATGTGGAGAACCTCATCTAAAGAGGAATTGTCCACGTTTAAATTCAACAACCAGAACTGTTGTTCACAACTTGAAGGAAGCCTCGACGGTGGGAGATGTGGGTAGAAACTTGCATTGGATAAATGCAGGCATGGATGGGCGGCAAGCTTACCACCAGTCCTTTGTGGTGGAAGTGGAAGGTAAAATCAATAACACTTTTTTTTTTTTTTTAATTGATCCTGGAGATGCGTTAAGTTATATCACTCTTAGCATAGTAGAGTCAAATAAACTTAAGAAAATGAGACATGCAAAATCATGGCTAGTACAACTAGCAACAAGAACTAAAAGGAAAGTGGTTGACTTTTTTTCTGATTATGAGTTCAGTTTTGGTGGTCAAAACATAAATACAAATCTGAACATTCTACCACTAGGATCTTATGATGTAATTATCAGAATGGATTGGTTAGAAAGGCATAAAGTAGTGATAGATTGTTATGAAAAGACACTTAAGTATAGAGACGAAAATGACACCACTAGGACCGTCCAAGGTATAAAAAAACCAGTATCAGTTAGATAGGTTTCAACAATGAAATTCAAGAAATTCATGAGAAAGGGTTGTCAAGTTTACGCCATCCAAGTAACAAACATTTTAGAAAAAGAAGATAAAACCAACTTGGAATACTTTGTTTTTCTATGTGATTTGAGAGATGTATTTGTGGATGAAATACCTGAATTACCCCCTAGAAGGGAGATAGACTTTTCTATCGACCTGCTACCTGGTTAAACCCCTATCTCTAAACCACCTTACCGAATGAGTTTTCCAGAATTGACGGAACTAAAAATTCAACTATAGGAATTATTGGACAAAGAGTTTATCATACCAAGTATTTCCCCATGGGGAGCACCAGTCCTCTTTGTGAAAAATAAATATGGAACTCTGAGGTTATGCATAGATTACAGACAATTAAACAAGATGACTATTAAGAATAAGTACCCCTTACCTAGGATAAATGATCTGTTCGATCAAGTAGGTGGGGAAAATATTTTCTCTAAATTGGACTTACGATCTGGTTATCACCATGTTAGAATAAAAGATGAAGACATAAGTAAAACAACTTTTCAAACACAATATGGACATCACGAATTTGTGGTTATACCCTTTGGACTCAGTAACTCACCAACCACATAAATTTGTTTAATGAATAATATTTTTAGTCAGTACTTGGACAAATTCATACTAGTATTTATTGACGATATTATGGTATATTCTAAAATAGAAGAAGAACATGAAGAAGACTTAAGAATAGTTCTGCAAACTTTAAGGACGCACAAACTGTATGCTAAATTTGATAAGTTTGATTTTAATCAGAAGAAAATACAATAACTAGGACTTGTAATATCTGCAGAAGGTATTGCAGTAGATATTTAGAAAATAAGGGCCATCATGGAATGGTCGGTACCAAAGGATGTAGCAGATATCTAGTAATTCATGGGAATCACCAGATATGATCACATATTTATAGAGGGGTTTTCCAAAATTGGTTACCCTATCACATCATTACAAAATAAAGGGACCAAGTTTAACTGGTCATAGAAGTGTCAAGACAATTTTAATAAGTTAAAGGAATTGTTAACAACCACACCCATTTTAGAGGCAACAGACCTGGATAAAGACTTTACCATCTGTGTTGATGTGAGTAAATAAGGACTAGGTGCGTTATTTGTTATGAGTCCTGGAAACTAAAGGAACATGAGTGAAACTATGTCACTCATGACTTAGAATTGGCAGCAGTAATACACGCCTTAAAAATGTGGTGAAACTACATAATGGGCAAAATATTTCTATTATTGACAGATAATAGTGGTGTGAAATATTTGTTTAGTCAACTGGACCTTAATGCAAGGCAAGCAGGATGGGTATCCTTCTTGAGCGAATTTGATTTTGAGGTAATATATATCAAGGGTAAGTAAAATAAAGTAGTTGATGCTTTGAGTAGAAGAGTTCATGGGTTGTTTGAAATAAACATTAGGAGGGAAAAAAGCGATCTTGAACAGAGGATAAAGATTGTAGGTAATAACGACGAAAATTACGGTAAGGCAGTGGAAAAATTACAAAACACGATAGAAAATACAAACAAAATAGACCTACATTTGGACAAGAAGGGTTTACTATGGTTTAAAAATAATATATACATACAAGATTCAACGGAATTAAAGTTAACAGTCTTGGATAAAGTGCATAAGAAACCATATTCTGGTCATCTAGGATACTAGAAAACAATAACAACACTAAGAAAGTTATTTTATTGGCCTAATATGAAGGGCGAAATAACAAAAATCTTGGCTAAGTGTCAGGATTGTTAGCAAGTAAAAGACGAAGACCAGCATCCAGTCGGCCTGTTGCATCCATTATCGATGCCAGAATGGAAATGGGAGACTATATCACTAGACTTTATTATAGGTTTACCTAGAACTCATAAACAAAATGATTCTATTATGGTGGTAATTGATAAACTTAGTAAGTCTGCACACTTTATTCCTGTAAAGTCTACTTTTAAAGCTATTAACATCACTGAAATATTCATGAAAGAAATTTTTAGGCTACATGGTATTCCTAAAATGGTGATTTTGGATAGAGACGTAAAATTTACTTCTTCTTTTTGGAAATAATTGTTTGCAGGGATAAATACTAAATTGAATTTCAACATGAGTTATCATCCACAAACGGATGGATAGTCTGAATGAACAAACCAAATCATAGAATATATGCTCTACATGTACGTAAGAACAAAACCAAGCAAGTGGGAAGACTACTTGCACTTGGTATAATTTTCATATAACAATGGGTACCAAAATTCAGCTAAATTGAGCCCCTTCGAGGTACTGTACGACAAAAAGTGCATGAATCGAATTAGCTGGGATAATCTAGTTGACAGACTCATGGCTGGACCAGAAATGCTCCAGGAAATGGAGAGTATAGTAATAAAGGTACAACAAAACTTAAAAGAGGCACATGATAGACATAAGATTTTTGCGGACCAGAAAAGAAGACACTTGGAGTTTCAAGTGGGAGACCATGTTCACTTCAAAGTCAAAGCCCAAAGAAGTTCATTAAAGATAGGGAATTGTGCCAAGTTGGCAACCAGGTTTTGTGGGCCCTTCGAGATACTAGCTTGAATTGGACTCGTAGCATACCAACTTGCACTCCCAGCCAATCTAAAAATTCATAATGTATTTCATATTTCTTTGTTAAATAATTATGTTCATGACCCTACTCATATGATCGATTGGAACTTGGTGTAGGTGGAACCAAAAAGTGAGTTCTAGGAAAAAACCCTGTGCATTCTGGACCGAAGAGAAATAACACTTCGGAATAGAGTCGTTGCTCAGGTAAAGGTGCAATGGAAACACTTTAACCCTGAGGAGGCCACTTGGGAGATGGAGGGAGATTTGTAGAAATGTCACCCAATCCTATTCGAAAAAAGGAAAGAACACTGAGGACAGTGTTTTAATTGAAGGGGGAAAGAATGTGACATCCCCAAAAATAATTTATTTTTAAGTTTGAGATTTCTTAGGAAATTATTCTGTTTTTGGTAAATTTGAAATTGGAAATTTTTTTCCATTTTTGGAAATTCCAAATTCTGAATTTAATTAATTGTAATTAATGATTATGAATGTTGGGAAGAGACCTGATTTGACCCAACTAACTTTTTGAGTATGACACTTGTATAAAAAAAAATGTTTTATAATTATTGCTCGAAGACAAATGGAACAACCATGTTGAATTAGTTGACCATGACTCCATGAGTGGGGAACATGTTGGAACTACCTCAGGGATGATTGTTAAAAGTGGAAAATCAAGGATTTGGCCATGGGAAGACCCTGAAAATCATTGATTTGGAAAGATGCAAAAATTCCCAAGGGAGGGAAAAGACCTATGAAAAAGAAGGATTTTTTGGATATATGGCATATGTGAGGAGGCAGGACGCTGCCTAGTATGTTCGGGGAAAAGGAAAATCTATCTCTTATTGTTATGAGAACTACTAGTTGAGTGTGAGGCAAGGAGAGGACTGTTGAAACTAAAAATCATTTACCAAGGGGAGTTCCAATTCATCCCTCAGGGATTCATGGTCAGGCTAGGGGGTGAACATGACAAGTGATTTTTCTTCCATGTTCTAAGGTTGGGAGGAACCTATTTATTCCCTTTGTTGTTCTAGTATTTATCCAGATATGTTCCTCTACTTCCCTCTTGTTATATTTGTATTGTTGAAATGATTACACATGCCTTCTATTTCTAGATGCATACCTTATTCTTCATATGTGAATAGATGGAATTATAGAATTATTGTATGGTACTTGTTGCGGAAATAATTATGTTTGACTAAAGACTGTATCTACAGGATTATAGCATGTCATATGTTATAGGAACAAAACTATTATGATAATGAATGGACTGATAGAGCGATTGAGTATTTTATCTATGGTAGCAATTAGAATGTAAATAGTAAATAGCATTGTAAAGCCACTATGTATTAGTCATGGAAAGGACAGAGTCATCTTGCTTAAAGTAATAAATTAACCATGAATATACAAATACAAATTATGGAAATTTCTACCGTCATAAGAGCATATGCTTATAAGATATTCAAGTTCTGTTTCAACTTGTATAGATTAAAAATAAAAATTCGGGATGAAACTCTACTATGATAGGGATTTATGAATTATATATGTATCTATATGAATATATTCATCTTATTCAACAATCGATATAGTAGATGGCATAGAAATGCCATTGCACAGTTATAAAGTTTTGTGCACATATTATGTAATTAATATGTAAACTTCCTAACAGTTATATAGAACCCACTGTACAATCAAAGTATCAAAAGAATGGATATATATATATATATATAGAAAGAATTTGATCCATCGGATCTTTTAATGGCTATGGTTGAGTTTTAATTTTGCATGCGTTAATTAACCATTTGAGAAAACTTAGTGAAATAATGAGGAAAGAAGAGGAATTATGATAGCCATATACACATATGCAGATCTGAAATGAAATATTAGACAACAAACCATAAGCATGGGAATTGATAATGGAGTTCGGCAAAACTTTGCCTATGTCTCCGAGCCTTTGTCTCTGTGGGGGAGGCTTCTTTAGTTATGTTCAAAAGCTCAAAAGTACATTTTTGCAGTGCCAATTGGCTACAATACTGATCTGGTCATGTTCATCTAGATCTTAAGAACCCTGCAAAGAAAACGACACACAAAACGTACTTTCGGAGCTCCCAGAAATGCCTCGACAACGTCTGCTCCTCAAAATCTTCCCTGCATAAAAATGGCTTTGGATTGACTTATCTTCATCATAACTCTGCTCTGACTGCCTCCTCATGGCCTCAAATAGGCTTGGTTTATATAGATTTGAAGTTGGTTGTTCATCTCCAACTTCCTCCCAAAATTTGGGCTCCAAAAATGCCCAATATCTCCCAAAAATGGTGAAAATCAATTAATATCAGGCTTAATATCAATTGAAAATCCAAACTTTATAAAAAACCCATTTTTATGTAAATTCGGGAATTAAGCCCCCGAGTCCTAGGCGCGCACCCCCTTTTCGCGTTCATATTTTCCATGTGGCCAAGCGCTATCCCAAAGGCTAAGCGTTGGCCCCCTTTCCTCGCTCTGGCTCCTGGACATCGGACGTGTTCTATGGAACCACGGGCCATAACAACTACCTGTGCGCACTCTGTTCGAAATGGAGTCCTGGTCCTGTGGGATCCACCTGGGAACCAGGGGCTGGACCCTATCCACACCTCTTCACTCACCCGGTCACATGGCATACAACAACTGCGGTCGTATGTCAATACAAAGTGTTGAGGGTTGGGGCTAAGCCCCGACCCTTTCCGCCTCCACCCAAGGTTTTAACAAAACTTANTTAAATATGTTTTATACCACATACATAATAAGTACTACCCATGGACCGTGCGGTTAGCCCGGTCCTTCCAGTCCTTTTCCCCGGAGGTGAGGTCGCCAGTTTGACTCCCGTGAACGCCATAAAACTTTTACACAAAACCGAAGAGCCAACAACATGGTGCCATGTGGAAGCCCATGACTGGGCCACGTGGCACCTCAAAAACCAACCAATATATGCCACATGTTAGATGTTGATTGTTCCACGTGCCTGTCACCTATCGCCGTACGTCTGCCACATCACTGCCTTGTCACATAAGGTGTTGACGTCATCCGTGACATGTGTCACCCTTATAGTGGTGACACGTGTCACCACTGGATAGGTCCAGCTGTATGCGAAATCAACCTGCCACATGTCTCCTCCTAGAGCTTCCACGTGTCACCTCCTGGGGTTTCTATGTCATATGTACGAACTATACAGACTGTACAGTCATCCCCTTTTTTGCCTGTTTGGATTTTCGGACAGAACGCGATATATTCCGCATACGGAGCCCGTTTTACGAAGTAAATATACCGCCAGAATCAGGAAGACGAGCCAGACACAATGGAATTGGTTTCGTCACATTCTGAGCACTTTCATTTTTGAGCATTTTTCAACCCTGTCAGGCTTCTGGATCTGATTCTGGATCACACCTCCCCACAAAAAGACCTTTTGGTCCCCAAAAGTTTACTGACCAGTCAACAAGCTCGGGATAGGCCACTTGGCTTGTCCGCTATCTCTGAACTCTGTCCTGTGCAACTATCTCATCAAGATCAACTGTAACACAATCATGACAACTGACAGTATATTGTTAGCCTTTTGAACCCTCTTACATCTTACTGAAGCCACTATCATCCATGTAGAAAACATTGCTAATGACAACATCAAAAATACGATTGCAAATGAGATGATATACTTGAAGTATTTGCACGACATGAGCTTATATTGAAGCAACTTATGATTGATTTTCCATTCAACAACCATGTTTTGTTCTTGCTTAAGATCAATTACTTCATTGGAAACAATTATTGGTTTGTTGCTTGCTTTCACTGCCTCCGTTAATTGTTCCATTGTTTGAAGTGTTTTATTTTCTTTAACACGATGAGCATGAACCACATAATCATGACCTGCTTTTGTGACTTGATATTGATTCTTTGTCCTGTAGAAGATTGCATTACGATCATATAAGTATGGACTACCTAAGACCATTCCACATTCTCTTAATGACACTACATCACATGTTACTTCATCCACAACCTTAGATGTAATTGCAAATTTGATTGTGCACTGCTTTGTTATGTGCATCTGATGATGATTTCTTATCCATTTAAGTGTGTAAGGCTTATGATGAGTTTTTGTTTTTAATCCCAATTGCTTAACCAATTCTTCTGAGATTAGATTAGATTGAGATCCACTGTCGATTAGTGTGTCTATCTTAGTGTGTCGCATGATTACCCTTATATGAAACAACTTGCTTCTAAAATCAATGTCTTCACCAATTTTACCTGTCATACCAACCAATGAAATCTTTGACTCATCACCTGAATCTGATCCCAAGTCTGTGGTTTTTGATGTCGTTGCCATTGTTTGTGTTCCCTTCTTTTCCTTGAACCACTTTGGCCTCTTCTTGGGATGCAACTGCCAACATCTGTCCTCATCATGTCCCTCTTTCTTGTAATGCTTGCAAGAGGGATTTCCTTCCTTCTTTGTTACTTCATTTTCATTCTTACCATGCCTTTTCCTCTTGTCCTCTTTCTTTGAAAACGATGATTCCCCTGACACACCTGCTTTCCCTGCTTCAATATACGTAACTTGAATAGAAACCTCATCAAGGTTAGTGGGTCCAAACATGAAAACAGTGCTTCTAATATGTGCAGGTAAACCTCCTATATACTTCATAAGAGTTTCTTGTGTTTGTAAAGGGATATCTAACATTAATGCCATTTTTCGAAATCCATCAGTGTATTCTTGCACTGTTTGTCCTTTTCTTAGTTTTAAAGATTGCCATTCAATTATTGCTTTTTCTTTATAACCCAAAGGATATAATTGTTTCCTAAGTGCAGAAATGAAACTCTTCCATGATGGAAATACATTACCCACATGTTGTGTTCCTTTTTGTAGCTTGCTTTGCCACCAAATGAGAGTTGTACCTGCAAGTCTCAAAGATGCCAACTTAATTTGTGTGGCCTCATCCTTGATCTGTTGCACACTGCAGTATACCTCCATTTGCCTGATCCAATTATCAATTTTTTCTGCATTTACTTCACCATCATATATGGGCAACTCAAATTTTACATCAAGTTTTAACAATGGCATTTCATTTTTATTCTTATGAACATTTTTCTTTCCATTCGATTTAGAACTTGAACTTGAAGAAGAAGGAGAAGAAGGAGGTGTTGATGGAGGTGAAGGAGGAATCTAAGGATGGTCCTCTTCCTCTTCACTTTTTCCCTTTGAAGATTCACCCAAAACTGGTCGCTTTCATTCCAAGTAATCCTTGTACAAAACTTTCACCATCTCCGACATAGCAAGGAATGTTTTCCAGAACTCTTTCTCATCTTGAGAAATCCCTTCTTTTGATGCCATCTTCTCGCTGTGAGAAGCTCTCTTTCTCAATCCAATTAATGGATTCTCTGCAAGAAGCTCACCTTCACCACACTGTAGCTTTTCCCTGGTTAACATGCAAAACTCAAATCCAAACATCAACTAGCTCTGATACCACTTGATCCGTAGGATCTTTTAATGACTATGGTTGAGTTTTAATTTTGCATGCGTTAATTAACCATTTGAGAAAACTTAGTGAAAGAATGAGGAAAGAAGAGGAATTATGACAGCCATATACACATATGCATATCTGAAATGAAATATTAGATAGCAAACCATAAGCACGGGAATTGATAACGGAGTTCGACACAAATTTGCCTACGTCTCCGGGCTTTTGTCTCTATGGGGGAGGCTTCTTTATTTCTGTTAAAAAGCTCGAAATTACATTTTTGCAGTGCCAATTAGCTAAAAGACTGATATGGTCATGTTCATCCAGATCTCAAGAACCATGCAAAGAAAACAACATGCAAAATGGATGTCCGGAGCTCCCAGAAATGGCCCGACAGTGTCTGCTCCTCAAAGTCTTCCCTGCATAAAAATGGCTTTGGCTTGGCTTCTCTTCATCATAACTCTACTCTAAATGCCTCCTCATGGCCTCAAACAAGCCTAGTTTATATATATTTGAAGTTGGTTGTTCATCTCCAACTTCCTCCCAAAATGTGGGCTCCAAAAATGCCCAATATCTCCCAAAAATGGAGAAAATCAATTAATATTAGGCTTAATATCAATTCAAAATCCAAACTTTATAAAAAAACCCATTTTTATGTAAATTCGGGCATGAATCTCCCGAAGCCTGGGCGCGTGCCCCCTTTTCGAGGTGATATTGGCCATGTGGCCAAGCGCTAGCCCAAAGGCTAAGTGCTGCCCCCCTTTCCTCGCTCTGGATCCTGGACATCGGGCGTGTTTTATGGAACCACGAGCCATAACAACTACCCATGTGCACCCTGTTCAGAATGGAGTCCTGGTCTTGTGGGATCCACTTGGGAACCGGGGGCTGGACCCTATCCACACCTCCACGCTCACCCGGTCACATGGCGTACAACAACTGCGGTCGTATGTCAATACAAAGTGTCGAGGGCTGGGGCTAAGCCCCGACACTTTCCGCCTCTGCCCAAGGTTTTAACAAAACTTAAATAAGTTTTATACCACATAAATAATAAGTACCAGCCGTGGACCAAGCGGTTAGCCCAGTCCTGCCAGTCCTTTGCCCCGGAGGTGAGGTCGTCGGTTCGACTCCCGTGCACGCCATAAAACTTTTAAACAAGACCGGAGAGCCAACAACATGGTGCCATGTGGCAGCCCGTGACTGGGCCACGTGGCACCTCAACAACCAACCAATATATGACATGCATTAGATTTCGATTGGTCCACGTGCCTGCCACCTGTCGCCGTACGTCTGCCACGTCACTGCCTTGTCACGTCAGTTGTTGACGTCATCCGTGCCACATGTCACCCTTACAGTGGTGGCATGTGTCACCCCTGGATAGGTCCAGCTATATGCCAAATCAACCTACCACATGTCGCCTCATGGAGCTACCACATGTCGCCTCCCGAGGTTGCCACGTCATCTGTACGGACTATACGGACTGTATAGTCATCCCCTTTTTTTGCTTGTTTGGATTTTCGGACAGAACACGATATCTTCCGCATACGGAGCCCGTTTGAAGAAGTAAATATACCGATGGAATCGGGAAGACGAGTCGGACGTAATGGCACTAGTTTTGTCGCATTCTGAGCACTTTAATTTTTGAGCATTTTTCAACCCCGTCATGCTTCTAGATCTGATTTAGGATCAACATTCCAGATGTAGTTACAGAGTCACATCTTTAATCTGTTACACTGATAGACTCAAAAATTTTAAAATATCTATTGCTTAGATTCTAGTCAACACTGACTCGGGCAGGGAAACAAATAGTTTCAGAAAGTCACATGTTCAGAAGGGAGTTAAATGGTCCCAGAAAACCCGAGCACAGTTCGGAAGGGAAACAAACGGCCAGACTAATTTTTACCAACCCAGGTTAAAATGTAAACAAAAGAATTAATATTTCCAGAAAGTAAAGCTGTAGGAATGAGAACAACATGTAATATTCACAATATTATTTATTCTGGAATGAGGAAGAACAGTTCCATTATGCCAAGATAATCTATTTCGTATTTTCCATTCCAATAATGTTTCAAATAAGGATATAATAAAGTTCGACATAATCATTTGACCAAATGTACAATTTAAGGTTGACTCTCTTACTTGACCGTGAAGGCAAGTAACAGAAGTAAAAACCTAGTATTAAAGAAAAAAAATCTTCACCCATAGAGATGACTCTTTAATTTAAATTTTATAGCGTTTAGTCACCTAGGACTCTCCTTGAAAGGGGAGAGATGGAACCCTGAATACCTCTTATGCGGGTGGCAGAGGTTGGCTTCCATAATTCTCGCGTGCCCAAAAACATTGCACAAGATTGCACAAATTACCATTAATAATTGTTCAACAGAGATAAGGCGAATAAAATAAAACAAGTAATAATAGGAAAGGATTTGCAGAGTAATACTTAACTTTAAATGGAGGGATCTGATAAACTTCGTTGTTGCGATGAGATGAGTAACATTCCAGACTGAAAAGGGAGGAGGAACCCAAGACACCTTGATGGGTACCTTCGCAATCACAGGGTCCCATCATTAGTGATAATAACATAATTAATCAATCAAAAGGGCATTACAGGAAAAGAATATACAAACTACCATTACAGTGAAGAACGTGAGTTGTATAACAAGAATCGACCAAATATTTATTCTAATTGCAAGCATTGAAAGTGAAAACCATAGGTCAAATAACACCAGCACAAATCTATCTAAGATTGTTTGAGAAAAATGTATTTAAAGAAACATAGACACAAGGTCATCACCGTGGCAAATTACTAGACTCGTATGACCTTTGTTATATGCTCAGACTTTAAAAAAGTTGGCATTAAAGGATGACCCAGTATTAAAAAAAAAATACAGCACAGGATACAAAGCATATTTTTGTGGCTATGTCGATTGAGATTTCATAAAAACATTCAAATCAGAATTTACATTCATAAGAACTCGTCAGGTAGTTGGGAAACAAAGAACCCAGATAAAAACCCCTTTTCAGGTACTCAACCAGGATAGGAAAACATTATGAGAAATCTTGTCAATGAGACTATGTGTCGTGAATAATTATAGCATGTAGACACAGGGAAAATCCTTAACCTAAATGGACTTCTGGTCCATAGTCCCTGTGAACCATAGTAGAGACTCACACCATGTAATAGCACAGAAATAAATCAACTAAAAAATGGCTTACAAACAGAATGTTACCCGCGTGAATTCATTGGGAGGGAATACAAAGAATAAAATGACAAATACCCTTGAGTACAATGTATAAATTTAGAGGAGCCACTTACCAGTAATGAGAATAGTCCAGGAAGGAACTCCAAGCCACCATTCTTCCCATGCCAAGAAAAAATGAAGAGAAATGCATAGCTAAATTCAGAATAGTTCTCACAAAAATGACAAAGGAGTAATCTATTGTAACCCTACATCTCACACCCCACGCATGATGAGTGTTGATGGTACATGGGAGGTGCGGGCCATGTGATAGAACTGACTTGACACGTTTAGGTTGGACGGAGGTATAAGGATGGCCTCGTTTCTCACCTACCTCCTCTAAAGGCCGAGTCAGAGGTTTAACTCTCGACTGTCATAAACCCTTTTGTCACATTTAATGAATTACCAAGTGAAGGGTGGTTTCCTCAAAATCCTACGAGTTGGAAATGTTTAATCCCTAACCACTACCAATCCAGTCTTAGCACCTAGTATGGTTAGATGTTGTTACGATCTGGTATAGCTAATGAATTTGGTTAGTATAGGTTGTGATTCTAACTAGAAAAACCATTAGGCCATGTTGTGAATGAAAGACATTTAACCAACCAAATGTTTTACAGAGAAATCTTGTCTATGACTTTGGTCATACATAGAAGATTCAAACAAATCATGTTAAAAGCAATATATCGTTAAGGTAAATAACCCAACATCCAATACATGATGTATAAAGCCTCTTACGTATGGTCTTGGAGTTTATCCTTGCATGCAGATATGGAGGGTGTTTCAAGGAGAGGTTAGGACCCTAAGTCCTATGCCTATGTTTTTAATTTCAAATTAATACCAAGTATAAACTTATAACCACATATAAATGCTAGCAGGACTTAAACAAAATTTGAAAGGAAAAATGCTAGATTGTGGGTCTGTCTTTCTAGAAAAGGAAATTGGGTACACTGAGTGTCAGATTTTTCAATGGAATTCAAAAGTTATTTGTTTTATTATAAACCTATTTGTTTTATGGAAATGATGGTTAATATCCCTTAGAAAACAAAAAAAAAACATTATGATGAAATTGAGGTACATTACACCCTGATTACAAATCGATCTTTGAGAACATAGTCGTAGCCTTCATCAGATCGAACAGATCATCAATCCTCATAAATGGATATTGATTCTTCATCATTGCCTTGTTCAATTGACGGTAGTCGATGCAGAGCCTCCATGACCCATCGTTCTTTCATATTAAAATAACAGGCATGGCCCACGGTGACACACTTGGACGTATAAGTCCCAGGTCCAACAACTCCTTCAGTTGCATTCTCAACTCTTGTAACTATGGGCTCGAAAAATGATAAGGAATTATTTCTATCGGTTCAGTCCCCAATTTTAAGTCTATGGTAAGCTCCAATTCTCTCTCCGGTGGCATCCCAGGTAGCTCCTCCGGAAATATGTCTGCAAACTCTCTCACCACGGGAAGGTGTTCTATAACTTTCTCTACTCCCTTCTCATTTAATGCAAGGATCACATAAAGATTATATACCGTGCTCTTTTGTAACTGCAACGAAGAGACAAACCTCAGGGAAACTCCATGGTTCCAACCTACAATCACGCATCTCTATCCCTCATCATCGACCAAGATCAATTGTTTCGTGTTACAGTTGAGTATTGCCTCATGCTATTCCAACCAGACCATACCGATCACGACGTCATAAGATCCTAAGATCATGACGTACAGGTCAAACCTGTTGAAAAACTCTCTTGACATAAGATCCTAAGATTGTGACGTACAGGTCAACCTTGGTGACAAACTCTCCTAGGTTAAGGGTACATCCCGTAACCTTTCCTCCAACCTTCTGTTTGGGTCCCAAAGCCATCTCTACAAATTTAAACGCATCATGTTCGACTTCCTTTACCTTAATCCTTTTTAGTGCTACACCAGAAATGAAACTCTCGGTAGCACCAGGATCTATCAAAATACTAAGGGTCTGGTCAGCGAAAGTACTTGAAGTCTCGAGCACAGACGAATGGTGCTTTTCTTTGTGGTTATTCACCATTTCATGAATTCGATGGGCCTTGCCCAAATCTCCCATGGTAGTGTGTCTGATTCATCCAGACGCTCTAGTCATCTCCACAGGGCTGTCACACTAGTAGTGTGGCTCCCCACACATCCAACACCCCTTCTTCGGTCCAGTACTCCTGGTACCCAAAGTAGAATATGACGACCAACCAGCCTGGAATCATGGTCTATTCTATTGAACAAGCCTAAACTGTTGTTGCTACGGTTGACATTGTTGTTGATGTTGTGGTCCTCGAAAAGGTGTTTCTTGCTAAGGAGATGGTTGTCGAGATGTAATGAAAGTGGATCCCCTCTGGAAGCCATGATATCTCATTGTATGTCTAGCTGGTGTTTGATGTTGTTGTGCACCATATGACACCGGCCCTGCTGGTCTCGTTGGAGTCTTGCTCTAACTCCCAGTGATAAGATCTTCCTCTACTATGAGGGCCTTCTAGATGACATCATGCAAGGTATGAACATGAACCTGTTGACCTTAAGTTTCTCAGTCTTAAGATGTAGAGCATACTGAAGCAGCTCCATAAAATGGGACTCATACTCGGGCATCGTACGACTGCCCTATCGTAGGGCATTGAACTCGTTGAGTTGATGCTCAATAAATTTCTCTGATAGGTACCTCTCTCAGAACCATTCCTCGAACAATTCTAATGACACGTCTTCGACGACCATGTTCAGTTGTGGCAGGAGTGTCTTCCACCATAAAAGAGCGGTCCCCTTCAGTTGAAATACTGCCATGCCGACCTTCATGTTAGAGGTATAGTCACGAAGTGAAAATAAAATCACCATATTCTCCAACCATGCCTCAATGGCTGCACCATCCGTGGCACCAAACAACTCGATAAATTTGACCTTCTCGAGTTCGCAGTGAATGCCACTAGTACCAACTGGAGCGCGTGGTGGACCCTCAGGGGGTGTCGATGCCCTGGCCTCATATCTCTCCAAACGGCTGATCATTTCCTCAGACATATGCTCAAAATATCTCATCAGTCCAACCACATCACCCACCGTTATCTGCTCCTGCCCAAAAACTTGTTCGTCTCCCTGGGGGTTAGACCCCTCAGGAGTGGATGTTGTTGGAGGCATCAAGCCTCCTCCCCTAGCACCCCATTGTCTACCTCCCCGATGTCCTCTAACTATGATTACATGCATGAATACAAGTCAACTTAATTAGCAACATTATAATCAAATATCATATCAATGAAATATGTAGTGTTTCCAAATTGTGGGTTGAACCCGCTCTGATACCATAAGTAACGACCCCTTCATTACGACTACTAGCGAAGAAAAAGATGAAAAATTTATTTTTATTTTTAACAGGATGACAACACACCTGACAGCAAGCACCACACCCGCCGAATAGGCAACATACATCTATGACTCCATGCACTGGCACAAGAGGGAGAAACGTGCATAGAAAAATAAGGAGAAACAACTACTCGCCCGAGGCAACAAAACCACACATATAAGCTAAGGGACAACATCCCCCTCCTAACACATCAACCTTGATGACCAATGACTAGAACCTCAAGGCGTGCAAACCAACACATGAAGGCGTTCAACCCATGCGCTAGAAGAAAACTTAAAACTCTCAACAAAACTCACATGGAAGGCACCGACTTTGGCCAAGTTATCATTCGTCGCTATCCAATAGGGCACGCCATGATCCCCTCATCAGGAATCATGCCATCCCCAGGTGATAGACGTGTCAATAACCTTGGCACACCATAACCTAATCGAACTAAGGACTCAAGAAAAATCCAGCGTGCTAGGATCCAAAACAACTGACAAGAATAATACGCCCACACCCCAAGCAACTAGTTGACCAGACTACAGATGAAATTACTCTAAATAAAAAGGGGCACAACTATTACGTGACTTCGCCAACAACCCAACCATTAATCAAGTCTAAATTAGTCGATAATTACAATTCTACTTCAACATTAATTACAATCTAATTTAGCAAGTCTGAGTTACCATTTAGTCAATGTTCACCAATATAATTTTAATCATTAATTGCAATCTAATTGGGCAATTCTAAATTAATCCAAAGTTCAATCTAACTAGCAATTAACATTATGTAACAACATTGACAATATTAATGTAGAATGCTACAACGATAACACTTATTAACAAATTAAATCACATCATGTTGTCTAGCTATATTAACTGTACTAAAAATGGCAAGTTGTCTATTAACATTAAAAAGGAACTGTTGAGAAATGACAATGCCATTAAAGTGGGCTATTTTCATGTTGTTGGTTAATTGTTCAAAGGAAAGTACCTAAAATTTGGCGATGTAGACAATTAACATGGTTGTATGCAATTACTATGTGGTTGTGCAAACACGGTGTAATCCTTCACATCGATGGAGAATTGAAACACCACTAACTACAATAAAATGTCAACCTCATCAATATCTCAACAAGTAATTTCTCCCAAAACAAATCTGGGTAAACAGTTCACAATATTTTTTGTTAGCAATAAAGTCAAGGGAATTCGCTGAGTGCTAACCCATACTGGCAACAATTAGAATGATCATAGCATTTAAATACTTAGCGTGATGACCAATTAGATGGTTGGAATGCAATTAACAGGAAAATAGATAACTAGTTGACACAACCAAAAAGCTGGCAGTGTAAATGCAACTACTAACTGAAGAATCCTATGTTTGGTTAATTCTCTTATTATAAAAACTAGAATGAACATTCATAACAAAAACCCTTCAACACAACGGGAATAACAAAGCACTCACATAACCACATAATGAAGGTAATGGTAAAGGTTGTTTTTTTTTTCAAACAATTTATTGTCAAGATGTCTAGCTGAAGGTAAATCGTTGCCCTTTAACCAAATCTAGAAGTAGACAAATACTATATGGCTGTGTAAAATTCAGTTCTAAACAACATAAAAAAAATGAAATGCTGGGTTGACATTTAGAACGCCCAGGCAATAAAAATGGATGCCCAGGCATAGAAACGTTAGTCTATCACCAAGTTGTGGGCTAAGGGAAAGGAATTCGTTGCGTTTTATAGTAAAATATTTTATTTTTTGCAGAGAAAAGAGACACATGCCAAGTTTGAAAGACGTTGGGAAAAAATTCACCCTTAAGACGATTAAAATGCAATGAAATCACAGTCCAAAAGTAAACAAATAAAACGTAGTTCTAAAACTGATTTCTATGGTGGAGTTGGTTACAAAAATCGCAGTCGAGATAGTAAAAAAAATGCCTTGAATTTGAACTCAATAGGGTAAGGGATGAAGGTTCGAGTCAAGGGACAGGAACCAAGTTGCAGTGCAAGATTCATCAAAAATAAGGGTAACAATTGTAGAGAAAAAAAAGGGGTTGAAGAATTCAAAGTAACCCAAATAAAATATCCATCCATTCCACCCAAAAATGTAGTCAAAAATACTTTAAAAAGTGTCATTAAAATGAACTAAAGAGCCGAGGTAAAATCACAAGACATAGGTGTAAAAACATAAGGTAAAATTTGTAGGGTAAAGGTAGAACATATGTAAAAAAAAACACACACTAAATTCGTCGGAAAAACATTGAAACACAGACTTAAATCATTGCCAGGAAAAGCATTAAAAATGCATAGTTCATTTCATCAAACATGGAGGGTAATATGCGGGTCACGGAAGGAAAGGATAAACAATCGCATAAGTGCTCATCGCAAAGGGTGCAATCCAATCCATCAATAAACCAAGAACAATCGACAGGGCTAGAGGACTGGGCAACACATCCTTTGCTCACCATCCACACACAAAAAATAAGGGCATTAGGATCTATAGGTCTATTAACACCAAAGTGACGACCATTGATCCAGCTCCTAGCCGACTGCTCAAGCGTGTACTGGTGATCTAGAGATGAAAGAAAAGAGAAAGCGCAAACTCATCACAAATCAATAAAACCATAGGACATTCACAACATTCAAGGATCGTTTGCCAAAGGAAACAAGTCAAGTAGCGAGCTTAAGGCTACGGGAAATTATGTTCTCAATTAAAATTATAAGTCCTACACCTTCTTTACACAGTTAAAAGTATAGAATTGAAAGCGTAAGGTCAATAAGAATCTACCATGCAGAATAAAAGTAAGCATACTGTAGCCCAAGTCGTCTGCGCTAAGTCGTTGTCCGACGCGCTCCGTGCATCTCCCACTTTCCAACCAATGAGACCTCACCAGTACCTCCCAGCCAACGCTAGGGGTACTCTTCTTCCCCCTTATCCCCCCGAGCTGCAAAGGGGTCGCGCACACTAAAACAGAGAACAACTAGCTCCCAGCTTGCTTCGCAAGGCCGAGCTACCCCTCCTCACCAATCTAGGTATATCAAATCCCACAAGCTAAGACAATCAAGTCCAAAATTTTGCAGCATAACGTTACGCATCACAAAAGAGATCCATCATCCTCCTCCTCCCTCCTTTATATAGAGTTTCTAAGTCATTTACTTTCTCAAAATCCCATTTAATTTATTCTTCAATAATTTAATTTACAAAAATCCTCCATGTACATGTGTCACCCATCCCCTTCATTTCACCATAAATTAATTTCATTAATTAATTAATTACTCATATTTCCCTCACCCACCTAAAAGCATTCCTAGAATCGCTCCTAGGTGTCCTCATACTCCCTTACACAATTTAATGACTTACCCCCTTACTAATTTACTAGTTGAGTTTAATATAGAAAGTTCTTAAATTCTAGATACCTTACTAAGTTAGTCTTTTTCCTTATTTTTTCCTTATGTTTCCCTTTCTTTTTATGTTTCCTGCTTTTTCCTAGTTTCCTAATTCTTTTAAATTTCCCTCTTTCCCTTTTTGGTTAAAATTCAAATTGGCAAGTGTAGAAAATTACATTTTTCCCCTTTTCATTTTTATTAATAAATTTTTAATTAGCAAATGTAACAAAACAATTATTTTCCCTTTTTCCCCCTTTTTAAATTTTATCCTCACAAAGATTTTTATAAATTAATTGAATTGCATACCCCCTTCTCGTCACATGATTAATGATGATTATCATTATTATTATTTTTTTATAAGTATATTTTTTTATCACAAGTATCACTTAGACCTAGACTTTATTTTCCTAGGTTGGGAAACATTTTATTAGGGAAATTGGTTTAAATCTTTCTCATTACATTATTCATTCTAAGGCCATATAGGTTTATTCATTTATTATTTAACAATGTGATGTGTCCTTCAGGACGCACTAGGTGCTCCAAGGGTGGCACTCACCTCATTCTGTTTCTCTTGCACGACGTGCCCTTCAAGACGCACTATGTGCTCTAAGGGTGCCACTCGCCTCTTGATTGACTTGGTAGACATCAAAACCCCTGGAGTCAATACTCTTCCAGGTGATTTTGTGGGAGAATAAGGGCCTATAATGAATAAGGTCCTTTCCTTATTGCACACCCCTTAGAATCATCGTGAGCGACTGTCATAGTAGAACTTCACGGCATCATGGGTCTTCTCGAACTAGGTAATCGTTAACCTACAGTTAGAGCCACGACGAGAGTACTAGTAGGTTGTGGTAGGGATGTGATCCACACCTCTCCCTCAACGTCTCTATTAGTCGTGTGTGGCCCCTCTACTCCACATATGAGTCTGGTCGGCAAGTTATCGTCATCCTACATCATCAACGAATCATGTCAGAATAATATCCATAATCATATCATCTAATCAAATGCACAAATGTCATATATACAATAATCAAACCCCAATAGTCCACTCCTCGACTCGGTCTAGAGTCCAAGGGATTTCATCGATACCTTTGCATCCTTGAGGTCCAAAATCCTGCACACTCAGGAAAACCGAGTCAATAGCACATGTCTATGTCAATACAACAAAATAACATGTCATCAATTCATAACGCCTCATAATAATAATCAAATGTCCAAAAGTATGATAATCCGGATCACTTGCAAGCAAGTGTCATCAAAGAATAAGTTCTCTCAGTGCGCGCAAGAGCAGGATGTTACACCATAGAGGATTAGGGATGGAATAATTGCTTTAAAAACATATTGGTTAGTTTCATCTCTAGCACTTTCAAACAATTTGTCACAATACCAACCTTCTTAACCTTATAACTCATCAAGAATATGGTGATATTGGAATGTTTCTCTTAATTGTTTTCAAGAATATAAATAAAATTCTAAAGGATTCTAAGTAATCCCTTACTTTTCTTAAGGCTCTATAGAGAAAATTTGATTCCAGTGGACATCAACCATCATCATTATCATATATATATAGAGAGAGAGACAGAGACTAAAAGTAAAATAAAAATTATGATTAAAACATTTTATAACGTTGATGTGTAATTCCTTCTATACTCAACATAAAGTTCATGTGAAGAAAGCTATCAAATACCTCTGAGTAAAAACATTCTTAAATTTTAAAAAAATCAAAAAACATTTAAAGTTCAAATGAATTGATACTTTGAACACATAATAACTTTGAAATCTTAAAAATATGCTAAAATAATTCAACTCATAATTTAATAAAAAATTTAAAACATATTATTTAAACTTAATCTCCTCTTAGAAAATATACACTAGTTATACTATTTTATATAAATATATTTAAAAGAATGTTGATTGTGAGTTTGACTTTTATCACAATTGCTTTTCATACTTATCCATCTCAGTTGAGTATTTGGCTTGAGCCACTTTATGTCAGTTCACTTACCACTACCTCACCTCTAAAATCTCCTTAATGTCGGTTGACGTAATAATATTTATTTTATGGAAAATCATATTGATTTTCCATTTCAAAATATAAAGTTATATGTTAAAAGTATAAATCAATGTATAAATATATTAACTTTATTCTTAAATGGTGTGTATCTGTGGCCGTTGTTTCTCTCACTCGTTTCATACCATATTTTCCACCTTTGATTTGAGGAATTTCTTTCTATAAATATTGTCCAACTATGCTACCTTCTATTGTAACGACCCTAGTCGTTATGACTACATGTGACGCCAAGAAAGTGGACTCTTTTTTTTTTAATAAAGGAAGTAATAACGACAACAATTAATCAACCCCCTTGACAACGAATACAACATAAGCAAATCAGGAAAAATACAACAACGACCCAAGTAACATGAACCTTTAAAGCGAGCGAGAAATAACAAGAAATGACGGTCGATCATCAGTAGTCTTTCATCGCGCACAACCAGACAATTCTAAACATATAGACATTACTTCCATCAACCTTAAATTTTAAGTGTGTACGGAAACTAACATACATAATCTTATCTAGCAATAACAAACTTGAGGCGCAAATCTATTTAAGGTCCATATCCACTATTTAATCAATCATTTAATCACTCATACATCATCTCAAGTAAACATTAACTATGGTTATTCAATCTTGGCAAATATAATTAGAATTGACTAAAAAAATACATCTTGTAATATATCCATCTATCTTCTGGAATCAATAGTTTACCCTCCATTAAAACATTTTTCATCATATGCCATTAATTAACATAAAACCAATCTTTATCCATTCTTCCTTAATTACAACCCCTTTTCATCATTAGAAGAATGAGCATCAATTTACTTGAATAAATTAACATTTTCCTATAAAAATTTCATTTAATTAATATCGTTAACATAATTACAAAATCAATTAAATCCATTTGACACTTCTTTAACATGATTTCAGATTTACATGGATTGGAATGATAAAGAAATAAATAAATAAAACAATCCCACCACTTGCCAAACATAATAATAATATTCCGACCATGTTAAAATATTGTACATTAAAATAAAGGAAACTGATTTTTAAAAATCAATTTAAAAGCCCAAACCAATCTCAAGTTTATATCTTTTAAATAAAAATTAATCAAAAGTGAATAAATTTCATTATTCATAATAAAATAAATAATCAAATGATTCCATTCTTTATGACAGACATAAACTGAATAGGAATTAGTAACTACCGCCATTTTTATACGGATGTTCACCATTTACTGTAGAAAAGACATCAGGATGACCATGACATTATAATTCTGACCGGTTTTTAGATGGAGAAAAGGGCTTATGTTTTCCGTGAGTAGAACTGATAAATCTGTCGGCAAACACAGCGGGATAAGCATGGCTCTGTAATTCCGACTGGTTTTTAGAGGCAAAGCATGCTTGTATTTTCTTGACAGGAACCTTGCGTATGCATTCTTGACGGGAACTCATAATTTTTTCAATTGATCTCCGTTTACTGCAGGTCAAGGTCGCTGAAGTTAATTGTTGGAATTCTATGCATTGTGTTGGGCACTTGCATGTCTTCATTTCAGTCGAACTTGATGGTAAGTATGATCACAGTTAAAGATGGATGGGGTGGGTCACTAAGGTTCTACAAGCAGAATTTACATACACATAATCTTTCCATAAAAATCCAGAGCGAACATGAAATATCAAACAAACTTTGCTATAATGGAAATTTAAACATAAAAGCATTGCTACATTAAATGTGATTCCATGCCATGCATTCCCAGGCTGGTTATTAATGTTTAACCTAAAACAGCGTGAAAAATCCAATTGATGTGGATTCTGATGGGATGTAAAGAGGAACATAAATCAATATTTTGTATGGACTTCACATGATGTAAATTGAATTCAGGAAGGAGAATTGTCTTTTATTATTTTGTCTATCTTGGATTAGAATACACACAGGCATGCAACACAACAGTTGAAAACAAAAGAAAGGAAACAAATTCAAAACGCCACAGTCTGTATAACTCGTCCCATTCAGAAAAGAATATTGGATGGATCTTGTGAGGGCCTGTGTATGTGTCAGTTATTTTCCCTGGGTCAGAGCAATAGTCAAATAACAATCATCGTTGTATATTTTATATTTTACATAGTATCGCAATAATTCGGCAGACAAATTAGGTATAACGTTTTCAATTTCAATGCGATGAATAATATAGGATTTCAATGCAATCCACTCCAAGGCACACAAAGCTCTCACAATAGGAATCTGGGCGATCTCTAGATTTGTTCTCTGCAAAAGTTCCTTTTGCTTTTAAAAGCAAACGAAGTGACATCTCTTAAAAGCAACAAGAAAATTTATTGTGCAATACGATGTGTACCTTCCATCTCCAAACCATGGATAAAATATCATAACATGTAGAGACAAAAGAACAGGTCCACGAGTGAAGAAAGATGCGAATTTTGTGAATTGACACAGTTACCTTATTTTTATGGGTATATAAGTTTGTACACTAGTGACTCTTGCAACAAGTTACAAAAGAAATAAATAAAGTCAGACAATGAATGAACAAAAGCGCAAGAAGAGTAGAAGCAGTTCGTTAAGCAACTGGGCTGTCTAAGTCCGCTGCATGACTAGGTTAGTGTTGCAAGACATGGAAGGTTTATTTGTTAAGAGTTCCAGCACAGAGATACAAAGGATCCAAGATGAAAGGTTAAAAAGAAAGCGCAAAGAAAAATGAATGGTTTGTTGGGTAAAGAGAGGGAATAAACGCCTAGGAGATAATTTTGGGTTGGGCAGAGAAATGATCCTACAATTATTATCCATGCACAGGAAAGCAGGGCATTTGAATCTAATCCTTAACGCCGGAGTGAAAGACAGTCTATTAGGATTCTGACCAACTACTCAGGCATAGACTAATAACTTAAAGGATAAAGAAATCGAAAGATAAAAACACAATCTGCATCCAGACCTTCTCTGTGGAGAACAAAAATAATGAAAAATGCAATCAAGGAATAAAGATAACGCAGGAACAAGATACATAAGCGTAGGAAAGATTTTGAGTCTGAGGCTCATTATGGCCACGCACAATTAAACAGTAACTCAAAAATAAAATATATTGTGGATAACAAGGTTTCTTATAGAATGAATCAAGAAACAATGGAATTACATTGATAACATAATTCTCAAGGAAATCTCATGGCAATGAAATCATCATCTGATTACGGCAAAATAAACAAACGTGAATTAAATTTTACTACAAGTAGCAAATTTAACATGTGTATCTTTACCGATGAAGACGAGGCAAAGATGTCCTCCTATGCGTTCGCTCCATCCAGATCCCACTTGTCGACTGATGTGACCTCATTGATACCTCCCAATCAACGCTAGGGGTACTCTTCTTCTTAATGAGCCCCCCGAGCCGCAAAGGGGACACACATAATACCAGAGAATGGTAGCACCTAGCTCGCGTCACAAGGTTGAGCTACCACTTGTTACCCAAGTTGGGTATCCCAACTCCCACAAGAGAAGTTCATTCAAAATGAAATTTTAG
>SNQJ01S0024731.1:34994-58461 GCA_010110895.2 Picea sitchensis | reverse complement strand
TTTTTGTTCAAAAGCTAATCTGGGGACACTGCCTTGGCATTGTGACCAGAGCTGATAGCATTACCCACAAGTACTTTCGCAGAGATGAGAAGGTTGGCTCATAATGAGACCCCCTTTCCCTTGGCCATGCAACCAAGAGTCACTGCCCTGGCATGGCAACCAACTAGTGGCAATGCCATACTGTTAGATACCCATGAACCTAATAGGCTGGCTCATGATGAGACTCCCTATCCTCTGATTAGGTCTTGTTTTATTATTTTTTCGGGTCCCTCTTGTTTCTTGTTGAGAAGCTTTTTATTCCTTTCTCAGGGATCCCTGAGCGAAGCATCTCGAGGTTTATTCTTAGGCTTTTATATTTTACCAACTTGCTTTAACCTTCTGGGCCTTTAGCCCCTTCTTCCCACAAGGTAAGGTACAGTTTTGAAAATAGGTCAACCCAATGCCCGGACAAAGGGAATGGGATAGATGAGCAGGAAACAAGGTGTAAAAGTGGTAGTGTGATGGGAGCGGACGGTGGCTTTTCAGAAATCTCCCCAGTGGCAAACCAAAAACCTACAGACACAAGTTTGCTAGGGCACCCTGTCAATCCCCCCAAACATGGTCAAGTGGGAAAATGTAAGATCCAAGCAGTTGTTAGAGATAAAAGGAGTCAGACGCATATATTCAAAGGTTTCAATGATCAAAAGTGACACATACCATGATACCTGGACCAATTATCTCATGGAGCAAGAACCTTTTCTGATACAGGACCAAGCCAATGGTGATGGATGTTGCTGCTGCTGACAAGACAAAGACAATGGAAGAAGAAAACGTAGGCCCTCCAGGCCCATGCTTAGGTCAATCCTGCTCTCAGTACTCCATGTCTAGGACCTGTGGGCCTCGAGATATGATCTCCTAGTTATCCCTAAAAAGTGGGGATAACAAGACTCACGTGTGTCTTCTGAGGAAGGCACTATTTGGTCTGAAGCAAGCTCCCCGAGCTTGGTATTCATGCATTGATACTTATTTTCTTTCGATGGGCTTCGAGAAGAGCGATGTTGATTCAAACCTCTATTTCATCATTAGGGGTGAGGACACGCTCATTCTCATTTTCTATGTGGATGATTTATTCATCAATGAAACCAAGGATCTCATAGTTGAGTGAAAGTTGGGACTTGCATCAGAGTTTGGGATGAGTGATATCAGATTGGTGCACTACTTTATGGGTATGGAGGTATGGCAGGAAGAGGGTCACATATTTCTCAGGCAGGGGAAGTATGCAGCAGATATTTTGAGAAAATTTAAGATGGAGGACTGTAGACCCATGTCTACACCTATGATCACCAACTGGAAGAAGCTTAGTGCTTCATATAGCCAGTTGGTGGATGCCACAGTATACAGGCAGTTGATCGGTTCACTCATGTAACTTAGTTAACACCAGACCAGATATATGTTTTGTCGTGAACACACTCAACCAATACATGGTTGAGCCGAGGAGTGTTCACATGTTTGGGTAAAAACATGTCTTGAGATATGTTGCTGGGAAATTGGAATATGGCCTAGACTATGTCAGGGGAGACGGAGTCAGTTTGGTTGGCTATACAGATTCAAACTAGGCAGGATGCGCTGCTGACAGGAAAAGCACCTCAGGGTGTTGCTTCAGTTTGGGGTCAGGACTTGTCCCTGGTTCAGCCGGAAGAATTCAGTTGCTTTAAGTTCGGCCGAGGAAGAGTATATGGTGGCCAGTCAGGCCAATTGAGAGGCCATTTGGCTTCGTAAGATGTTGGTTGGTTTATTTGGTCAGGAGATGTCATCGACTGTCATTGACTGTGATAATCAAAGTTGCATAAAACTCTCTGAGAATCCAGTGTTTCATGACCAATCGAAGCATATTGAGATTAGGTACCACTTCATTCGTGACTAGGTTCAGAGAGGGGCAGTTCAATTGCAGTATGTATCTAAAGATGACTAGGTTGCAGATATTCTCACAAAGAATATCTGCAACACCTTCCTCAGTAAGAGGGAGTGTTGAGTTATGTCTATTTCAAAGACAAGATGGGCTTGGTGAGGAACACCTTCCTCAGTAAGAGGGAGTGTTGAGTTTTGTACCTTGGGAGGTGTTCCCCCATGTGCTTGTGACCTCCTTAGCACACGAGGGAAGGATATTACACTTCGTACCTTGTACTTTTGTCTAATTTCACTTTAACTTTGTCTAAAGTGAAATTTAGTCATTTTCGTCTAAAAGTGACTATTAATTCACAAAGGGGTGAATTAGAGACATAAAGTTGACTTAGGAAACTTAACACAAAGTGTGTTTGTGATTTAGATATTTATGGGGAGATCTCAACCATCGATTAGATGGGAGATGAGATTATATCCACCGTTCATATTCTAGGTTTCCTTTTGGATGTCAAAGAGGGGCACAAAGGATGAAGGAGGGCGCATTATTCATTCACTCATTTGTTCATTGTGTGAGGAGCTCTTGGAGGATGAGCATGAGGTATGTTTTGTGAGGATGCTTGAGCTTGGGTGCTAGCTTTCATGGAGGGGGGCTACTAGATACTTGCTTGATTTATTTACTGGAGAGGTTCTACTTTTGTGGAGGGCACATTGCCAGATTGGGGCGCCTCAGTTGTTGAGGGACTTCTAGCCATCAAATTGCAGTGAGATCAGTTGCAGAGGAAAGGCATTCAGCAAAGCTTCATTACTGTGGAGGGGTTTCCATATCTGAGCTCACAGTTTGCAGTTGGAGCAGATTCAGTGGATTCAGCAGCTTGTATGTGGGGCGCACTTGTTGGTTTTGGGCTTGTATATCAACTCAAATCGAGTTGCTATTGTATCAGGTTCTATCATTTATTGTACTTGTTGTATTCCTTCTTTTCCTTTCCTCATATATACATACATATTCCAAACTGGTTTTCCCCGGGGGAGGGAGGTTTATCCAGGGTCATGCTGACCAAAAATACCTGTGTACACAAATGCATTGATTAGTCTCTTAGATTTCTTTATTTTCAGCAGTAAAGATCTATAGGTGTGTTGTATTTATTTTGGTATGCATGTGCTAACATCTGGACACTAAAACTACATGCTAGAGCACCCAAAATCGCAATTATAACCGTAACAAATCAAAAAGAAACATTTGGACTGTTGGTTGCCATAAAACAACGGAAAATACTTTACCTAGCAGTTAAAAATTAGAGCCTAACTGTGGTCAAAGACAGACCCAGTAGGCAAGCTGATAGTCCGTGTAAAATCTTCAGTTTCCCTTGCCCTTGGGGGGGGAACATCTGTTTTTCCCTTTCTTGCTTTGGGGTTGTTTCCCATGTTATTTGATTAACTTTCAAGTTTCAATTGTGCATAAAAAAGATAAAATCAATTCACATCACTAAATTGAAGTCATAAAATCAATCATAAAGTTTTAGTTTTGCTTTCGTAAAATACTAGTTGTTAGCTTAGTTCATCTTTTGCAAATATTGGAATAAACCCAAGTTGTTCAACCGTGTATGTAATCCCACTGCTCCGTTCAAGTGGCTTTGGAGACCCAGAAACAGATTTGAGAAACACATGTTAGTTTAACTAGGGAAATCTTCTTACTGTGTTATTCATCTAAGACCTCTGCATCTGGGTGGAGTGGGTTAAGTCAAGGTGGATTCTATCCTCTTTTTGGGCATACGACACACCCAGTGGGCACATCTATAAGATTGTCGAATAACAAGCAAAGAGGCCAAATTCAATTTTTCACACAAAGAGTGGGGACCCCGACTTCAATCCCCACTTCACAGATTCAAAGACTTGTTAAAACTCCCAAATCCCTTAATAAAATTCTCAAGATAAAATTAACGCGACATTTTCATCACATCACATTTTACATTTATCTGGCACTGGTCTACCTTTTACTAGTTTTGTGAGCTTATCTTTACTTCAATTGGTTTAAAGTTATTTCCATATGAAACATGTGGTGAATGATTAACATTTATGAGTGTTATCGCACAATTTGTATCTAGGAGTAAAAGGCTATAAGGTAGAGGGCCAAACTGGCGTAACAAGAATCTATCCCACCCAATGTCACCACGATGGGAAGGCTCTTTCTCTTTAGGTAGGCTAGGCCCAGGGGAGACATCCCCGGTGACCTAGGGTTTTGAAAGGGCAAAGGATAAAAGGACAAGAACAAATTCCCCCTTCACAAATCACCGCCAATTAGATAGTGTCGACTAAACAACCAATAATAAGGTATAACCAAAGAAAAGAAAAGCACCTGCTTAAGACAATACAACAAGGAAACTAATATGTGCAATCTTTGATTAGTACTTCATATATATTAAAGACTATCTTGTATTCAATATGAGCAGTTTAAAAGTAAATGTTGACGAAGTCAATGTTTACAAAATAACAATAGCAGTAATGTCACTTCACCAATAAATACTAGAATGATACAACATTCAATACAACAAATCACTTCTTAACTCAATTAATTCCTTCAATAACCATTCAATTGTTCATAAAGTAAAACGTTGTTGCATTGAGATGAAATAACCAAGAGTGACATCAACAACTTAGGGTTAGTAGGTTAGGGTAAGTGCAGTTAGGGTTTTAAATTCAAGTTTTGAGAGTGTTTGGATCAAAGTCTTACTTCAACGCTGGAGGTCTTGGGATCAGTGCCTTCGAGTAAATGGAGTCAATAAGTGAAGGACGCACAGGTTGAAAGAGATGAGATTTCAAAGCACTAGAGGGAAAAGTTTCAAGGTGCTGCTAAAGCAGAGCCTCAAAGACAGAACCCTAGGGGAGAGAGGCTCACGTCGGTGTTGCAAAAGCAAGACCTTGTGCTCTCTCCTCCTTCTCGATAAACAACTAGCTCAGATGAAACACAAAATCAAGACAAGAGGGCTTAATGAGGGAGTGTGTTGCTACAAAAAAACTCTTTCATCAAACCCTAAAGGAAAAAAGACCCTAAGTGTAGATAACCTAACCCTAGGATGTCTTCCTCCTCTTGGATCTTAAAAGGTACGGGTAGAACAGGGGAAAGAGAAACAAGGAGTGTAGCTATGGCTAGGCTCCCTTGCTCTCTTTCAATGGCTGAAGGTTTCCCTATCAAGGGACATGAGACACAGACCTACTTGTGTGCTTGTCACCTAGGGTTTTGATTCAGCAAATTTATAAGCAGTATGCAAGGAATTTAAACTACAACCATTCAATAAGAAGTTTTGCAGAAGAAACACTTACAATTAATGAAGAAATAACCATGCAAACCCTAGTTGTAACACCTTCCTTCAAGATAAACACCATGAATGCCAAAAAATCTCTTCCTTCAACAAGTGCGCATCACTTAATTCAACCAAAAACCCCAATAGAGCGCTAAAAATCAGACCTCACTATGAGTGAAGGGCAGGCCAACGCAAGTGCTTCATCTTCAGAAGGATCTTCTTTCTCTTGGAAACTTTCTTCATGGATCTTCTCTTCAACGAGTCTTCTTCCTCAATAGAATCAAAGAATTCACCATCTTGATCTCTAACAAGTCTGCAGACTTCTTCGGGCATCAAAAGTGATTGATCCCGAGTTGGAAAGCCTTCTTGGTAGTTGTATTTCTTTGTCACAGTGTCACATGGTGACTCTACTCCAAAATAGGAAATAGAAACTTCCCATCCCATGTTCAGGGTATGCTCCCTCTCATAATTTTGAAGGATAACGTTGTATTTTTATTTTCTTTGTACATAGAACCTGACCAGGAAGTTTTTATTATGGCAGTGCCCAAGTAATTATTCACAGAACTCATTGTCTTCCTGTATGTTTTCCTTGAGGCATTCAAAATTTTCCTCATTACTATCACCCTCTTTTTCTAGAATTGTTATCTCATTGGACTTTTGGTGGAGGATCTCCTTCAAATCTATGATAAGGCCATAGGAAATATTTGCACATAGAAATGCATCCTCAAGATTCTAAATAGTATCTTCAAAATTCTGAGTTCCAGGGCCCCAATGCTTAAGAAATTCTCGGACAAGGGCCATTGGAGAAGATATACTTCTGGGATTACAAGAATGTATGAGCCAGTCTCTCTGCTTTTCTTCAAGTGAAAAGAGAAACAACCTTATTATTATGTCATCTCGATCACAATATAAGTCTAATTAATTTGGGTGAACATGACAATGTGTGCACTGACCAAGGAAGGATCACCATCAAACTTTGGGATGGATTCAAGCCAATCCATCGGGCACTTGTTCGAGATAATAAGCATCCTCAATATCCAAGGCCTTATATGCCTCATGGAAGCGCCACAGAGACATATTTCCATCACTTAGGACAATAACTCAAAGGAATCGCCAAACGAGCTCAAAGCTCATCAAGGGGTGAAAGGAGAAAAACAAAAAAGTGGGGTCTTGGGAAGGTGGAGTCGCTAGATGAAATTTAAGAAGAGCTCATCAACGGTGGAAAGGGAATGTCCCTTGGGTGGAGTTGCTAGGAAATCTAGGAAGAAGGCTTTGGGAAAGCTTGTCGAAGTGTCATTAGGGTTTGGAAAAGAATTCAAAATCCTCCCCGACAATGGCGCCAAAATTTTTTCCCACAAGTTATAGGTTGGGAAAAGCCCAACCCAACCACCAAAATGGCGACAAATCAGAGAGAGCCTACCCACTATCACCTTGGGTAGGTGTTCCCGTCACTTTAGAGGTAAGGTAGTCACCTCAAGGGGGCAATCTCGGTGACCCTAAGTGGAATTGAGAAGGAAAGTCTGATGTATGAACAGATGCCCCTAAAGGTCAAGTTTCTAGATGGAAAAGGGAACTTAGTAACGAGCCCTGAGGGTTTTTTGAGGTTTCCAAAGTTTTAAGTGACCTGCAAAGAGATAATACCTGCTCGAGACACAAGGAAAACCAAGTATACAATGCAATATATCAATTGGAAAAGCAAGTTAAGCTTGTTGTCCCTAATATTAGATGTTAATAATAGTATATATCAGCAATGAAATGGCACAATAAGATGTTAAACAAGTGCTAGTAATCAAGTTGAAGATGCAAGAGACAAACTAGCTAAAGACTAGTGAAACTTAAGATTTAAAGACCAAGATACTAGCATAAAAGGTAAGGTTGTTGTAAACACTTTCTGTAGTAACATAAACCAACCTTATGGTTGTGACAAACAATTTATTACAACAAGAAGATCAGCCACTAAAACCCCCCAAAGTTTGCCAAAAAGTGTGTTAGGCCTAGTAGTTTAAGTGTACAAACTTTAACCAACTTTCAGTGATTGATTTAATAGTTATTAAAGAAGTTAAAATAGGGTTTCTGCAGCCCTAATGGCTGAAGATGAATGTTTGTAACAACAGCAAGCAATACCCCTTTAGAGGGGATGCCCTAGTAGCTAAGAGGTGCTCTAGGCACAAGAAACAAAACCCAAATTGTTGTATCGCTTTTCGTCGCCTAAGGGAGTAAAAGAAGGACACTTACAAGTCTAGTTGGGTTAGCTAGACAGGACAAAGATGAATGCAAGAGTTAGAAACATCAAGCATAAGAAATAAACAAACAACTAAGCTAATAACAATAAAAGAAACAAAACTAAAGTGCATAAGGGAAATAGAACAACAAATAAACAACATTCATGCCACCAATGGATAAGTTGTATTAGTGGGAAAACACCAAAGAAAAAGGGAGACTTATGCATCCCCTCTTCTTCCAGCGGAAGGCTCTTGAACCCCCNAACTAGAAGGAAATGGTGAAGAAATCCAAAGCTCATTCACTCAAGAGATGATGTGAATGGCTAAATGAGATGATGCTTGTATGCTCTAATGAGGAAAGAGGTTCCTCCAAGAGAATATAGGCAACATAACAATACAAATGAATTCTTCGAAACATAGTGCACCCATGGCCTCTTTTTATAGCAAAGCTTTGAGGCATTATTCAACAGGCTCTTTAGGGCACCCTTAGGTCTTGGACCAGCCCCCCACTCGGATTCAACTCGGATTTTAGTGTCAAATCAACTTGGGAGATGAACTAGAAGTGGGTAGAAGGCCGACCAAAATCATAAATACGTCATTTTGAGGTATGCACAGCTTTTTGCATCCACAGTCGCGCATCGGGAGCATATGCACTTTTCCGACGTTTTCGACTGACGCACGTGCGTGCGCTTCCTTTGTATTCTTAGCGCATGCTAATTTTATAACCAATTGTATAGTTTTGTGCCCTCTAGAAATGCATTTTTTGGGCCATGGATGAACTAATGGGTGTTTGGAGATGCTGGATTCCTATAACTGTTTGTGGACGAAATTCCAATGATAACAGAAATTGTAAAAAGTTAATATAGCAAGAAATCACGTTTCCCAATGCACTATTTTATTTCTCCAATGCAAAAATATTTAGATTAGTGCTTTTAAAAATGGGTAAATTGAGTCTTAGAATAAAGAGTTAGATCAACAAAGATCTTAGGGGTGTAATCCCTTTTACTTCCTAGGGTATGCCAATCAAAGTTAGAGTAAATCTAAGAGGGTATACACACTCGTATTCCTCCTAGCAACCCTTGCAAAATAACTTGTAACCTTTATCAAATTAGATAAATCTTAATGGAGGGTGTATACAACATATTCCTCCTAGGGTTTCAAACAACCATAACCAAGAAAGAGAAATAAATAACTAATAACACAGATTTTTCCTTACCAATTCCAAGATAGAGAGATCAAAACCTAGTTTCACCAAGCAAATTCACCATAAGCATCAAGAGAACCAACATCCAAGAGGTTTGCATCACTCATCCTCGTCGATTTACAAAAAGATAGCACCACAAAACATTTTCACAAGAGAGAAACACCATAATTCTCAAAGCTAGCAAAAATTTCAGCCAAATACCTCTCACAATGGGAGAGTTATGTTATGAAATGAGATTCAAATTATCTTTATTTATACAAAAACTTTAAACATAGTTTGTCCACTAAGCAAGGGTAAAACATAAAATACAGGGTCAACAACCCTTATCTTACCCCTTGAATCAAATAATAATATTTAATTTTCACTTTAACAAAAACAAAACCCTAAAAATAAGATGACGTCACCCCTTTATGGGACGTTTTGGCACTTGAGCAAGTCGTTGGAGAGGAAAATGGAGGTCATTGGGGATCCTTGAGCCTTCTCATCATGTGCTAGGATCAATCCATGTCTCCTCTAGTGAAAATATGCCAAGTGTCAATGTGCAATAACTCCATCACCATCAAACCCCCTCAAGCATGACGTCAACCCTCAAAAGATGATGTTTTGCCTCTCGTAGGAAAGTAGTTTAGGTACTAGCAGCTGGATAAGATCCTACATGATGCCATGTAAGCCTCTAAAGTCATGTCTCTGTGATCTGGTGTGTGGGCCTACAACATCCAACATGTGGCGTCCTTGCCCCATGGAAGCCCAAGCTAGGTTTTTTCTCCCAAAACGGGCAACCAAGCAAGGTCCTGCAAAACAAAAGGGTACGCCCTCCAAAGATCTCAAGTCAAAGCTATCATGACAAGTGTAAACCACATCTCATAAGCAAGGCACCTAAACATGTGCATCAAAACTACCTCATCAAACTAAAGAAATGCTCAAAACCCCTATACAATTGACCAAGTTTAAGTATGGGAGGGGTGTCATAGAAGTTCTATTGGGTAGACCAAAGCCCTCAAGTAGGGGATGCTCCCAAGGATGGCCTTTCAAGGATATGTAGTGGATAATGAGATGGAAGGGGTTTAGACTTCATAGGTCGATGTGTTTCATGACATACAACAACTTGTATTATCTCATTTATGGGTGCCTTTGTAGAGGGTGTGTGGCACCTTCGTTTGCGATGCACTTTTTCCAATCCCATCTTCTTGCAATTCTTTATTTCTTTCATGTTTTAAGGAACGAGTTGAAGGACACTATCTTGGCATGCTGTCCATATAATGACAGTGTCACTCACAAATACCTCGCGGATATGAGAAGGTTGGCTCGTGATGAGACCCTCTTTCTCTTAGTTTTCTAACTGAGAACCACTACCCTGGCTTGGTGACTAGATGATGGTAATGTCATACCGCTAAATACCTATGATCGTGATAGGTTGACTCGTGATGAGACCTCCCATCCTCCAACTAACCCCTTAAGCATTCATTATCATTTATTTTTGTAGGTCCCCCTTTTCTTACAAAGAAGCGTTTCATTACTTTCTCGAGGATCCCTGGGTGAAGCAACTGAAATGTCTATAGCTAGGATTTTATCTTTTTTGTCAACAACAATCCCTCAAGGCCTTCAGCCCCTTCTTCCCATGAAATGAGGTACATGCCCTTCTTAAGTAACTAAAGTCAAAAGGCCTAGAAGAGGACAATATGATGGGAGTGTAATGTAGCGGAAGATGGTAAGTATGGTTGGGAATGGTACGATAACCCCTCAAGGGACCCCAGTCACAAACCTTTCCCAAAGGCTTGCCACTTACTAGGAAATATATGACACTCACGAAGGTGAAACATGGTCAAAATCATAATGTCCAAGCAAGCGTTCTATAAACAAAAGAAGCTCAAATACAACATGTTTAAATGCCTTAAATATTAGGGTGATTACCTGCCACAATACCTAACTTGTACCACATGGAGCAAGTCCCATCTTCGTTCCAGAAGCTAGTTGGTGTGGTGGATTTGATGATAATGGATCAGAATGTAGTGATAGAGTAGGCTTCCGTATGTGAGGGTGGACATTCTTGGTCATGTGATCTATCAACACATTTGCAGAGAGAAACTCAGAAATAAGAAGCAAGGGAGAAAGAATGGAAGAATTCTCATTAACCGTAATGAATAATGAATAATTTACACATGATACACTTTGTATAACTCAACCAATGCGCACTAGAGGTGAAGCCAATGCGCCATAGTGGTGGTCTAGAGTGATCTAGATACACACCAGTAGTTACGAGAGTGAACTGCCACCTAGTTTGGTCTCTCGAGAAGTTACGGGAGTGAACTGCCACCTAGTTGATTTAACTAATCTACTAATCTTCAATTAACTGACTGAAACTGGGTGAAGTGAGTAGGAAATTAGGGAATCATGGGTAATGTGTTAGTCTAGTGATGATCCCAAAGACAATGTGCATTAGCTGGTGATGATCTCAATGTTGCATGGTGTCAAAACCAATGCCACGTCTGGACTCCACTCAACTAGTCACACTGAAGTGAAAATTAAAGAGAATATTCTCCCTAAAATTTAGGAGACTGGATAAAGACTAATAAACATAGGAAAAACCCTAGGAAAGAGAAATCCTAGGTGTGGGTGAAGTAACTCCAACAGGCTCAACATTTTCTTGCAGGTACACGACACTTTAGAAACCTCCCCTCATCAACAAGACTCTTTTCCAAGCCTCTTTCAACTTCCAAACTTGACCTATAGGGGTTTCACTTGCCATCAGTCCACTTTCCGTCTCAATCCCCCTAGGGTCACTAAGATTCCCCCCTTGTGGTGAATTATCATCAGTAAAGCAAGCCGGGTATCTATATAATGTGACAGTGGGTAGCTACTCCCATAGTTGTCTCATGGTTGTGGATTGGGTCGGGCTTTGCCCAACATACAATTAGTGGAATAACAATCGCATAATTCAATTAGAATGAATTGCTAGTAGATAAAGCAAGAAATCCAAATGCTTGATGATATTTTCCCTTATGACCTAACCTCATCATCAATAAACAATTAGAATAAATTAAGATACACATGGAGCTTGCTTAAAATTATATCTTTCCTATTATATCTAGACACCTACATAAATTAATGTTAATGTTTGCAAAGAAAATGTATCGATATTCCTCCGCAAACAACTTCAAGAAATACAATTAATTTAAGTATATATTTCTTGATCTTATAAAAATAGATTTTACGTCTTCTCTAAAATGCTTCTGTTCCGCCTTTATTGAACATGGAGACACCAAAAAGCGAAAGGTGCAATGGATTTGTCATGGGCATTCCTCCTACTCAGACAGAGCAGGTTCCAGAGTGTCTACAGAGGCGCACTTTTTGTGTCCCTGGCCAGATTTGAGCTCTTCAAGGGTGTGTGGCCTGAGCTGTAGTATGCTATCATGAGCATCATGGTCCACATGACTAGGAGATAGTTAGACCCCAGTGTTGTACTTAGAGCGATATGGATGCAGCCTTTAGTCTAATTTTGTATGGCTTATGAAGCCGATTTTGTATACTTAACTAGACCTGTATTAGCCCTAGATCACTTCTTTGGTACCACTTACCTTTATTTGACCTACCTTGACTTTACCTTTACTGTTACCTGGACTCAACATCTTCAGCCAACATATATGCTAGTAAATTTATTAAAATGCATAAAACTAATCCTAATCCTAAAGATAGAATAGACATCCATAGCTGAAGAAACCAAAAAGTAAAAATAAATAAAAATAATGCAAGTGTTGGTCCTTGGGCATTGCTAGGAAATTTAAAACACTACATTATCCATATTTGAAATAAAATCATGCCATCTTTAATTCGGAAACTCAAAGACGGTTTCGGAAATAATTCCTAATTACCTGAAATAATAGAGAGTAAATTATCATTGAACATTCATCCTTCTACGAAAGAATGGACATCCATTGGCATAGAATTCTAGAAACCTTCAGTCACCTTCAGCTTCTATCTAATTTCTGTAAGTTAATTGCCACCCTTAATTTCCATAGGAGTTGCTGCCACTTAATACCCATGAAAATGAAAACTAAGACCAAAATTATAACACTCACAAGCCACCCTCACACGCCACCCACACCACCACTCTCAAACCTTAAGAAACATAAGTAAGAGTGGAAATCTCACTATCATAATCTATACACCCTTCTATTCCATTGTTGGGATCACACAATGGAAATGCAAGAGAATCAATAATTGGGACTTAATACCCATGAAAATGAAAACTAAGACCAAAATTAGAACACTCACAAGCCACCCTCACACGCCACCCACACCACCGCTCTCAAACATTAAGAAACATAAGTAAGAGTGGAAATCTCACTATGATAAGCTATACACCCTTCTATTCCATTGTTGGGATCACACAATGGAAATACTAAGCACATCTGTACTGGGAAATAAAGGTTATGGGTAAAAAAATTGTAAAAATCAAATAAACAATCGATCTCCATCATTGTTATTTACACAGAAAAGTTGATCATGAATGCATACAATTAAGAAAATACAAACCAGGTATTCAAAAAGAGTAAGTACAAACAGACATAACCATAACYACAATGAGGAAAAAAGGGAACCARACTACTCAAAAATAAATACAAATGAGATGAAGAKCTTAAGAAGCATTCCAAATAATCATGGAAACATTTCTTTCTTGTAAGGGGTTTTGCACGAGAAAAAAACATACAAACAACTCAAAATAAACAGGATATACCAACGCAAACTTGTTCTCTGTTGATTGCATGTCAGACTGTTCCACTAAATTTCTGTGAAAATATTCCAATATTTGGTTAAATTTCTGATCACAATCATCCTAGAAATTAAATACAACACACAAGAATTTGTAAAAGGGAAAGAAGAAAATCTGTGGAAACCTCTCGAATGATGTTATTCAAACAAATAACAACACATAAAAATATAGTAATAGAGAATAGACATTCTAAAATAGAATATTAACAAGGAATGCAAAATTCCATAACACAATTTCCAAATCTATGAGTAAGCATTCCAATATTCTAGTAAATTTCTAGTCCATTCATTATGAAAATTAAATGTAACAGATAAAGTTGGATAAAAACCAAAAAAATCTGAAAAAAAACAGGGAAATTTGTAAAAACCTCTCCCTACTAGAAACTAAAAATAAGACATTAATAGAGAAAAATAAATAGACATTCAACAGCCAGGACTTCAGAGAGATTAGGCACATACCAGGAATGAGAAAGAGAAAACAATGTTAAAAGATAATCACTCCCGAAAATAACAAGTAATAAATGTAGTAGGTTAGTATTCTAGATAAGTCTTAACCAACACTTTCGTGACAAGTCTTCTCTAGAAGTTTCGTGACAGTTATGTCTCCATGGTTGGCAAGATTTCTCCAGCTCTTAGAAACTGTGTATATAAACACCTATTTGGTGAATTAATAAACAACGAAGTTCACAGAGCTCTAGCTCTCTAGTATTTGGTATTTCATGTCTGTATATAGTTGAATCTGTAGCAGTGTTGTTGAGGGTGAGATAATTGCCGAGGATCTGCTTGGGTGCAGAAGAATCTGCAAAGCCAGAGAGAAGGCCACAAATCCAGAGAGGAAGACACAGATTACTGGAAGAACCATCCGCTGAAGAAAGATTCGCCACATTAGAGTCACCAGTCTAGCTGCAAACCGGCCCAATCCCCTCTCGATTGTCTAGGATAGCCCAACTAGCGATCCTGCCTCCCAGAGGCGTAAAGGGATCTATCTCCTCTCTGTTACCCCCTGGCGACTTGGGTCTGTGTTTTTTGGGCATTCAAGATCTAGATCTGAAGATCTAAACGCTCTCTCTCACAAATCTGAGCGATCAGCGTATATCAGTGCACAACCTTCGAAAGGCAACAACTATTTCACTGCGTCAAAAGCGCCATGGTTTTAAGAGAATTTGTTGAAATAAGACAAAACTGTAAAGGGATCCTTTTTCCTTTCATCTCATATTGAAAACATGTTTGTGTGTAATTGTGCAAATGTTGCACCTTTTTTATTAAAAAAAAATTGTGGTTGAGTTCTTATTTTCTCTTTGTTACTCAATTAAAAAAATTTGTGGTTGAGTTCTTATTTTCTCTCTGTTACTCAATTCTATATTTTTGAGGAACCTCTGGCAACTTGGGTGTGTGTTTTTTGGGCATTCAAGATCCAAATCTGAAGTTCTAAACGCTCTCTTACACAAATCTGAGCGATCAGCATATATCAGTGCACAACCTTCGAAAGGAAACAACTATTTCACTTCGTGGAAAGCGCCGGGGTTTTAAGAGAATTTGTTGAAATAAGACAAAATTGTAAAGGGAAATATTGAAAACATGTTTGTATGTCATTGTGTAAATGTATTTTGTGGTTGAGTTCTTATTTGAGGACAAGGTTTCAATTCTCACAAGGTAAAGTGTTTCTAAAGTGAAACACTTTGGGGTGCATACCTGCTCCAACTTCATACCTGCTCTCGAACCTTAATGTTCATTGCCATCATAGCTTAGGTATATAGATAGTCTCGTTACCATCATAGCTTAGGTATATCGACATGTCATACTAATAAAGCTCCTAGTAACAAATCTCATACTAGTCATAGCCTACTACCACAATAACCATGACCAAGTAGTGGATTGAGATTAATTTATGACCATATAAGCTACGATACAGGTTATTAAGGAAACAACATAGATTCAATGAAAATAACATGCCATAGATTTTTTAATTGGACTGAAGGAAACTCTCAATATAGGGAGGATCATTAAGAAACATTCAATTACTAACACTATGGCTCATAAGACATTCAATCAATTCAGATGGTATAAACTAGGTGGGAAGGGGTATAAACTAGGTGGGAAGGTTTGTTCCTCTCTATGTCCTATAAACTCATCAATAAAAGGTAGATTCTATAGACTCCATGAATATAAAGTATAACGATAAAGAATAAATACATTCATTTCTCAGAGAGTGAGGGATAAAGATTAAAGTAATCATTTTTTTTTCCAAGGCTTAACCTCTTCATTCGATCTTGCACCAAAACTCACAAGGTTGAAGCCATTTGTATACATTTCTAACCACCTTTCCCTAATAAATCGAGCTTGCTATCGAAAATACAGGCCCTCCTTCTACATGGATAAACCAAAGAACGATTGATGGCAATTTGAATCCTCTCCCTAATAGATCGACCATACTACCTGTTAGCACTAGAAGTTGCTCTTCAACTGCTCAAGTGCAAGCCTAGCACATCTTGAAAATAAAATGACTTGATTTGGATTATTTGGGTTTTAAGAAACTTTGAGAGTGGTAAAATAAATCAAGAAGGCAATGAAGCCATTGGGCATGGAGTCCAACAAAAACAAATTGTAATCCTGACCTAACATTTTATGTGCAGCAAATCAAGTCAACAAAGCTAAGATCAGTTATAATGCTTATAAAGAGATGGAAAGAAGAAATAAGAAAAACAAAACTGAAAATGATCAAAGAGCATCTTGATCTTCAATACATCTAACAACAAGAGGAAAAACTCAGCTTTCAGAAATCCTTTCTTAAACTGAATCAAAACTCAGATAAGCATATCCTATACAATAACCCTCTCAACACAGAAATTGTAGACATATAACCTATAACAGCAACACATATCCAAGGAGATGAAAGATGAGAAAATGATTTACACAAAAAAGAGAAAACAAACCGATATATAACTTCATTGTCAGCTGAGATCTTTACATAGAAAGCAACACAGTTCTGCAACTTAAAATCAGACACTTTCATCCTTTCTAGCTCCCTCGCGAATCTTGAAATATCACCCAGACCTCTTGGGTCTTTTTTATGTCTCTCAATCCCATATCCAAGAGATATTTCCTTCCTTGAATAGAAAATAACATCCTCGTAACCTTAGGAGGTCAAATCCCATCTCCTCCATTGGATTCTAAACCTTGGAGATAGGTGGCAAAATCAAAGAGACAAAAATCCAACAAACTACTAATTTTCAGGAATTTGTTGGAAGTCATTAATAAAATGTCTCCACCTCTTTGCATGAGGCCTTTGTTGGAGATAAATCTTAGGTGCAGTTGTCCCTTGACATCTAAATATCCTTGAGAAGCCATTTGAATCCTCCTTGACAGGTGGCAACCTCCCAACAATGCGAATATCAAAATCGTGACCGCTACAAGAAATTAGGTAGCGCTACTGTAAAACGAGTGGTAGCGTCACTTCTATGTCCAATATCCCTCAAACCATAATGTTGTTCCTGAGTCTGTACTTAAGGCTTAGAAGTACAGTGTCAAGGCATCCGAAAGTGGGTAAAAGATGGAGAAGGGAGAAACGTCAACCTTCGACAAGGGAAACTAGGGAAGATTTCTTCGTCAGCGTTGTCTAACTTCCAACTGTTCCTGGGTAGTTATATCTTGTTCAATGGCTGCCCATGAACGTTCGAGCTCGACTCGGTTAGTAGCCGTTTTAAGAATTGTGTCGAAAAGGTTTAAGGCAATATGCATTTGGTTTGATAGTCCGGGTTCGATATTAGGCTATATTGGTACAGGGACAGTCATGGAGGAACAGTAAAGGTGGTAAAAAAACTTCAGAGAGACATTAAGTGCTATCTCAATTTGGTCGTATAAAAGAGAATTTATGATTTTAGGAATAAAATAGGGATGCAAATCAAAGGCTCTTTCCCGTAACTGTATTATATTTTAATAAAAGGTGTGAGGTGGGAGAAAAACATTTAGCTGTCTATAAGGTAAGGCTCCTGTCAAAGGGAAATCTCACGTATAAACAGAAGAGGAAAATAGTAAGGAAATAACTGATGTAGCAGAGAATATGTGAAGAATTCTGAAAATGCAGATTGGTCTTACACCTGCTGATAGCTGGTACAGAGGAAAAACAGTAAACAATTACAAAAAGCCAAAATTTATTCGCTATAATAGTGGTCGTACAAAAGTATAACGAAGCACATCAATTAAGAATATGAAATGAAATGAAATATGAGATACAAAGAAGCAAACTTGTAACACAGTCGTGACGGAATTGAGAATCTTCAGATCTGCTTGTATTAACTCTCAAATGTAAAAAACTCTGTTACAAACAACACAAAAAGGTCCAGCCTCGTTTATTTCTTTCTATGATATATTTATACAATTTTACAAATAAGGTAGAATCTCAATAATCACAAAATTTTGGTTATGATAAGGAGGAGTGCAATCGCTCCATTTCTCCCACTATGTCCTCACTTGGTGCCAGATGTTTGTCGTTGCGTGAGCTCGGTACAAGCGATACATCTTTCCACCAGCTGAGATATTAGCCGCGATGGTTCTACTTGGCAGCTGGCTTCGAAGAAGTAACATTCTCGGGCTAACTGTTGCAGCTTGTCCTCCATCTGTCCGTCGATGATGTCGATGGCGCATAATTGCGCACTGGGTTTGATCATGCATTTATCCACTTGAACTATGTCCACCAAGTCCTCTGAGAGATATCGGCCAAATCTCTTTCTTCTTTATCCTTCAGATCAAGCGAGATCTTTTCCACATTCATTTGCATTAGCGTCTCGACATCACACACGCTGTCAATGCCCAGCAGCTCGTCGTCTATAGAATTAAAGGCCTCCTCCAAGGAGTTGGTTATCTTTTCGACTTGCTGCTTGCCTTCGGCGATGTTATGCTCCCATTCCTTTAACAGAATGTTTCCTTTGGTTTGCTCTGAAATGGTGAGCCTGGGAGTACCTGCCAAAACCCTGTTGTTCATGGCTATCACCGCCTCCTGGAAGGCAACCCGAGCCGCTCTGGCATCCCTTTCTCTGGCCAATAAGTTCTCGAAAACCCGATTTACCAACAGACAATTGTCCCGGATTGCTTCTACCTTGGTGAGCAAATTTCGCAGCGCCGCAGAGACTCTGTTCCAAATCTCGATCGTCGGGGATTTGAACATCCCGATGTTTATCATTCTGCTCTCGGCGATCTCCACCCTGGCCCGCAGCTATTCGATCAAATCCTTTTGTTGGCTTGCCTGCATCCGACCATCTCGGACCACCAGCTGTGCTTGCTCAAGCTTATAGTTTTGAGCATCTCTATTTCATTTTTATCGGCCAATCTGGCCTGCTCTATTCCCACGCTCGCCTGATCTTTAACATTGTCTGTTGATGTGGCCAGTCTGGCTTCAAGGGTCCTAATTAGGCGATTTTTTCTTTTAAATTGGTTTTTTAGGAGCCCAACTGAAAATTAATTAACCGAGGCATAGGCTCCTAGTGTCCCTGCTATCTCAGTGGCAAATTTCCCTCTTATGGGCCTCAGCTCTTCGTTGAAAATCCATCCTACATCGATATTTCCCTGCATCCACTACAAGGGGGTAACTGATGTGATGGGTTCTCCGATCTGCTTCGTAGATTTTCCTGGAGTATCGACCGGACTCTGCTTCTTCGGCTGTTCCAGAGTCTTTATCTCTGTCTTCGGATTCTGTTTCTTTGGCGGTTCTGGAGTCTTTATCTCTGTCTCCGGATTCTGTTTCTTTGGCGGTTCTGGAGTCTTTATCTCTGTCTCCGAATTCTTCGTTTGTTCCCCCTCGTCCTGGTGTTTTCTTTGGTCGGGAGTTGCATCTTTAGAACCCTCGGCATCCCTCTGTTTTGTCTCCGAACTACTTGGACACTCACCTCGCAACACAGCGGGGAGAAAGCTACGTCGGTGTTCCTGGAATTTCAATACCTCGGCTCTATCCTCAAGTGCCAAGGATCGAATCCGGGCTAGAATTTCTTCATAGGACCTCGCTCCTCGGAAAATGTCATCCGAGGGTGAATTCTCATGCTCAAATCTCTTGAGCCCGCAATTAACCAAATGATTGCTCACAACCCTCTGTGGATCGTGCTTCTTGTATTCGATGGAGACCAAATTTAGGTCTTCCAGGGCTGTCGCCTCGGCTTTGGCATGCCCGAAATCTAATAAAGAATAAGAATTCAAACGAACAGGAAACGACGACCATACATTTTTCGAGTACCCTTTAAGTTCTTTGCTCACACTGCCAATTACCGTTTGCCGGGCAACCTCACGACAAGCCAGCTTTTTGGGAATGAACAATGGCAGTGCATGTGGGGGAACAGAAGCCTCGAAGACTCTGAAGTAGGAAAATTCAGCTTCTACATACCAGTCCGCGATGCTGCTCAGATTTGTTACTATGCTATCCAAGATCCGGGGTGGCGGGTGACCAAAAATGGTGATGTGCAGGGGCACCATTACCTAGTTAAAAATTTCACAAGCAAAATTTTCTTCTTTGTTTTCCCATAATTTTGCATGATATACATGTATGGGTTCATCTTCGCCCAGAGTCCAACCCCAACTCATCAATGGGAATGGTGTCATAACACAGACTGCGTCCATAATGTACGTGGACATGAAGAATGACGACGCCTTCTCATTCTCCTTCTGCTCCCGATACTCGGTGACCCGATTAGTCAGGCTATCCGAAAGTATATTTTCCCAGTTAAAGAAATAGCCTTTGGCAACCCGAAACATCAGAGGCACCCACGCAAGGAAAAAATGTGATGTGTCCTCTTTCCCATATAACCGGCATGTCATCATGGCCACATATCTGTACTGTGGTTCTAACGAAGCGATTGAATATACGCCATGGGTATCATCTCTGAACTTCGTGGTGTTTGAAACCCAATCCTTTATCAAACTGGACTTGGTTTTATCATATTGTTCGCATTCCTTCTCCTTGAATTCTTCCAAGAACTCTGCGCCATATGTGTGGTCAGACGTCGCGGGCAGCTTATACATGGTTTGCATATGCTCCGGCCTGAAAGTCCCGATGGTGACTCTTTGCTCGTTCATGATAGTCCTGGTCGATATGTCCACATGGTCCAATGCCCATCGAACCATATCATAATATGGAAGAAACCGCAGTCTGGCTGCTACTCTGTGCATTCCGGATTGGACGACTATCTTGTACTTGGTGGTTAAATCATCTCTTTCGTTGTCGTCGGAGTCATTAGAATAATCCACCAATTCTGCTTGCAGAATATCTGAAACATATGACCAATTCGAGACCGAGTTGATACTTCGGGGAGAAGTATCAGAGACATTGTCTGCACCTTGTCCCGAAACCTCAACATTCACCTTTGTTGTTTTTGCGGAGCCATGGCTGAAACTTGTGTTTTATCTCTTCTGCGATAGAACTGTGTATACATACAGAAGTCAGTTTACTCAGAGGTGGTGAGCTCTGCGTGCTATGAAAATGCATTTGTTGTAATGAAATACAACTCTGATATATACTCCAAAAACTCGGTATCTTTCAGAACAAGTCTATCAAATCACATTTGGAAATAAACTCTGTCATAAAAATCCGATCTTAAACATCGATTTACCCTATTCCCTCCTCAATGTCATAAATTTTGGCGGTTTTAAACTCTCAGTGGGCGCATGGAGGAAAAGGCTACCTCGTAAATCGTGCAGACATCAAAGAGCGGGATATTCATTGATTTAGCTTAATTAATTTGGTTTTACCACTGTTAACAATGTTTCGGTATTCGCTATATCGGGGATTTTCCTTTAACATTTTGAGTCTCTAACACCCGAGACTGCAAATATCGATTGTGGCTTAATTAAAGATAATCGCGATTTGGGGCGTGATTAATTTTATAATTATTATATTAGCCATATCGCGGCTCGGATCTTCGAAGATAAGTTTCCGAGAGATTTACATGCCGAGCTGCGAAACTGCAAGATCACGATAACATGACTTAATTAAAAAAGGAAGATAATCTTGGATTAAGTAATTAATTAATCACGTTATAACTGCATCGTGGCTTCGCGAGTCGGGGTTTAGACGGTCAAACTTTCAAAAAGGACAACGTCGAGTGGCAAAATTCCGAGAGAATCTTTTACCACGGTTTAGCTTTTACCCTTAAACTTGACTTGAGTTACTCAAATAAGGAACTCGTGTTCTCGGCTATCGAGGTTATGAGAATAAATTTTTGGATTTTGGCGATCGCTGAGGCGCGAAACCCCGACGACGTTTAAACATGAGTTGGGGAAAACATTACCCTCGTTACTGTTCTGAGAAAAAGGTTAAAACGACTTCGCTATTTCGTGACTCGGGATGTGTGAACTGCATGAGCTATAGTATCCCGTCTGCGAGATCCCGAAGTAGAACAAAAAAGGAAACATTTTACGATCGGTAGGGCTTGTTTCGAGAGTGGAATAATCATCGCTGCTCGCGTGATCAAGCTTCAAAGATCATCGATATCTCAGAGGAAAAATGAAAACTATTTTTAGATTTCGAGCATTAAGGACGAAACTTGTGAAGGGCTAAAAAAAACAGGGGCGGCTCCAACATAGGCTCCAACTAGGGATCCCGCCTTCCTATGAGGCGGGAAGAACAGTAGACCACGTGCCAATATTGGGTTAATGGAGTCAAAAGCTCAATCAAGCGAAAAGGTTCCCGAGGAAAGGGTATGAAAGGGGGAAAAGACTTAATTCTTTACCTTGAAAAGCCGTTACAAAATCAGATATTCTTTTTAAACATAGCTATAGTCCCTTTCACAATTTTCCCTTTCCCGCTACTAAATTTAGGTGTGTTTTAAGACAATCAAAACAGTCATAGGAGCCCAACAGATCTTGTGATTATCGGCTTGCACTAAAAGAATGAGATTATATGTTTTTAATTGGGGTGTCCCGTTTGAATTTGGGATGTAGATCAGGTTTTAAAAAGCGTTGGTTACCAGAGTAGAGTGATATTCATGTATAACAGCCTTACAAATATCTCAGAGATTGCTTCATTGCCAGTGAGCCTGTTCAGTGCCCCGGTGAAGTTATCTGGCCCCTTTTTACTGAATTTCCTTTCACCACTTCAGAATATATCTATGCATTTAAATGCTGAGACGAGGGCAATCATTTCTGAATTTCCTTTCATCGCCTCTTGGACTAGGTGGGGGCAATCATTTCTAAATTTCCTTTCACCACCTTTACTTTTTAGAGCGCGAAGATGGGGGCAATCAGTTTGTATCAGGCTTGATATCTGTGTAATATTTTGCATTATAGGTCTGTCAACTTACTTTGATTACTCGGTACCAACCTTCTCTTGACCTTCACAACATCTTCGTTCCTAGGGAGAAAAAGGAAAATAACTTTTTAAGGGTATTCCACTTGAGCAAGCTTCAATCCTTCGATGCCGTAGAAAAACCTAGGAAAGTTAGGATCACTCTAAACGTTCCTTCGCTTAGAAGGGGATCGAGTAGTTGTGAAGACCCGCTTTCTTCCCACAATCTGTTTTGAAACTCACAAGGTTGAAACGAAAAACTTTTATCCCTTCGTATATGAAACGGAAAGATGGTGACTTGTTAAAAGTTAAACCCGAAGATAGAAAGGATGCCAGGTAATGATTTACTGACTGAAAATACAGAGGTCAAACCATTCAAGACTGACTCTTGTAGATAATTTCGGGGGTAATTTACTTCACTGACTGTTTTTAGATTGGGTGAATCGCTTAAATTGTCTTAATTTTTTCCGGAGATTATCAAATCAAGAAACAATTCTTTTATCTATCATTTCAGTGGACATTGCAAATTGAATGGCGTTACCTCGGTTTTCTTTAACAGTGTTTTATAACATGGTCTTTGAGAAATCTCATCTTTACCTTTTCATTTTACTTTCTTTGCGCAATATGGAATTACTTTAGGTATCACCTGTTTATGCCGATTTATTTCCAACACCGTCTTTCAGTTTACTCGTCCTGCTTGTTTCGTATGCAGCTGGAATCCTGTAAAAAGCAAATACGAATCTTATTCGAAATGAGTCAAAAGTTTATGAACAAAAGAAAATCAAAAGAAATGTTCAAATGAAATTGCGTGTATGTACAAAATATA
>SNQJ01S0024731.1:20991-34910 GCA_010110895.2 Picea sitchensis | reverse complement strand
CATTGACAGGGGTGCTGAGGACTTCTCCGTCTATATTTTCCAGTAGGAAGGAATTTTTTCCTTCTGGAGCCAAGACCCTGAATGGTCCATACCAGAGGTGGTCGAATTTACTATGCTTTGCGGCTTCTTCCTTTCTCGCATCCCATCTTAGCACTAAATCGCCGGGGAGGAACTCCCTGTCCTTTGCCTTGCGGTCGAACAATGCTTTCATATCATCTTGGTACTTTTGCATCTTTTCATCAACTTCAACTCTATGTTGTTGAACCTCAATCAGCTTATTAATTCCCCTGGTTACATGAATGGGTTCTTCGTTTTGATCTTTCCATAACTTCATTACTGGTAGCGCCAGGTTTATAGGTAAAACAACATCTGTCCCATAGACCATTTGAAAAGGTGAAACGCCGATAGACCTTTTAGTGCTTATGCGGTTTGCCCACAATGCGTATTTCAAGTGTACATGCCAAGACCTCTGATTTTCATCCAATACCTTCTTGATTATATTTACCAGGCTCTTGTTAGATGACTCGGCCAACCCATTCCCCTGGGGGTAATATGCTGTGGAATGGCCAAGAACGATGTTATACCTCTGACAGAAGCTGATCATAGCCATAGATTTAAAGGCCTGGGCGTTGTCAATAACTATCTTTCGGGGACAACCGAATCTTGACAAAATATTATCTTCCAAGAAATCGATCACCACCGAGTCTGTTTCCCTTTTGGTTGGAATGGCTTCCACCCACTTAGTAAATTAATCTGTAGCTGTTAAGATCCACTTATGTTGAACACTGGAATGGGGATTAATCTCGCCTATGAAGTCTAGACCCCATTGCTGAAATGGGGCTTCAGCTTTCACTGGAACTAGTGGCAGTGCTAACTGCTAAGAGATTCTGTTTACTTGCGAATAGTTGACAAGGGTTGCAGGCACGCACTTTGGCATTGACGTCCGAAAAGATTTTAGGCCAGTAGTACCCAACCCTCAAGATCTTGTAAGCCGTAGCTCCCCATGCGTGATGCCTCCCACAGACTCCCTTGTGAAATTCATCTAAAACCCGCTGAGTTTCCGATTCGACTAAACAGACTAACAGGAAACTAAGCGGATCCTTCCAGTATAGCTGACTTTTGGTGATACAATATTTGACTGCATGGAGTTTTAAAGTTTTGCATTTAGATGGTGATAGTTCATTTGGGCATTTTAGGTTCAGCGAGTAAAACACCATGTCTTTATACCAGCCTGACGATATGAACTTCTCTTTGATCTTGTTTGGGTCTGTTTGGTCATCTGGCTCGTTTAGGTTTGTGTCTCCGTCGTCTTCCTACAGGCAATTGATATCAAGGGCTCTAAAATTTGACTCAGCTAATAATTTGGCCAGGCCTTGCCCTTTTATCAATTTGGCCGGTTTAACTTCCAGATCAAATTCTTGGATTTTAGCGAGCCATCACCCTCTTTTTCCATCACTGTCTGGCTGTACCAATATATCTTTCACAGAAGTGGTAGGCACGTACGCAATTATTTTTTAATGTAGCACATAGGTTCTAAATGCTTTTAATGCTTTTACCATTGCGTACGCCTATTTTTCTATTATGTCATACTTCAGTTTTGCGTCTCTAAGGCTTTTGCTAAAAAACGCTATCTGTTGTTCAAATCCTTCTTCATTCTTCTGTAGGAGCACCGCGGCGATAGTATGTTCAGAGGCAAACGAGAAAATAAGAAAATCTTTCAGATAGTCTAGACTTGCTAACACAGGTGCCTCGCTTATGACTTTCTTAATATGCGCGAACGATGCTCTGGCCTCGGTTGTCCAATTCACTCCACTGTCCTTCTTCAACATCCCTGTGATCAATTTTACAATCTCAACGAAATTGGGGATAAACCTTCATAAAAAATTTAATCTTCCTAAAAAAGATTGAATCTCTTTTATATTTCTGGGAATATTTATAGTATCTATTACTTCAATCCTCTTAGGATCAATCCTGATTCCATCCATAGATACGATATGGCCCAAAATCTTACCTTCCCGCATAGCGAAATGTGATTTCTTTGGGTTCAAAGATAGACCAAACCTGCGGCATTTTTCGAAGGTCTGTTTGAGATGCATCAAGTGTTCTTCCTTAGTTTTAGACAAAACTGTCAAATCGTCGAGGTAAATGACTACGAACTTGTCCCTTTCTCCTACAAAAGCAATGTCCATAGCGCATTGGAAAGTGGCCCCTGCATTCATCAAACCAAAAGGCATTTTGTCATACATAAACGTACCCCATGGTGTGGTGAAAGCAGTTTTTTCCTGTCTTGTTCATTCATAATGATTTGATTATAACCAGAGAACCCATCTATCATAGACATTCGGTTAGCTCCAACAACCCTTTCTAACACATGGTCCATTTTGGGCAGCGGATAATTGTCCTTGAGAGACGACTTATTTAAGTTTCGAAAATCCACACACAGTCTGATTTCCCCACTCTTTTTCCTGACTAGGACTAGGTTAGCTACCCAGTCCGAGTATCTCAGAGGTACGATTATTTTCGCGTCTAACGAGTTTTTTTAACTTCTTTTTCGATCACATGTAACAAAATGGGGTTAATTTGCCTAAGCTTTTGCCTAAACGGTTTGACCCCGGGCTTCAAAGGTATCTTGTGATCAATTATGGAAGTGTCATACGTTCTCAACTCATCATAGGTCCAGGCGAAAACATCCTTATATTGTTTGAGTAGGTCTTTATACTCAACTTTCACTTTGGGAGGGAGGAACTTGGATATTTTTACCACCTTGGATTCTTTTTTAGTTCATATATCACAGTCCTCCAGTTCTTCTAGTTGGGGCTGCAAAGTGTATTTTACAGGTACATCGTTCTGATCAAAAAGTCTTTCCAAAGGAATCAATCCTTTCGGAATCTGATTGTTTTTAAGGACCAGCATACGATGATCCGCAATTTTTCCTCAGAAGGTTTCAGGGTCTTCCCCTTCTTGCATGATCCACATCGAGTCATTTTGATTTTCTTGGTCGGCATGAGTTTCGGAGAATTCGCCCACTGCTGCAAGGAATTTCTTAATTTGTTCATCATCTTCAAAGACCTACCAGTGTCGGATATTGTCTGGAATAGAGGGTTTGTATCTGATTTCAATGTGATACTTCAATTTGAAAGTCGTGGGAGGAGAGAAGGTTGACGCTGCTTTCGCCAATACATCAGCACGTAAATTTTCTGTGTGAGGGATAAAATGGACATTTACTGATGAGAAAAAGTTTTCCATGAGATCCCAGGCACAATTTCTGTATGTTCTTAGTCTGGGATGCTTGGCTAGGTACTGTCGGTTTATTTGTTTAACTATTAACTCTGCATCACCATATACCTCCAAGTTACTTATATTTAGCTTTTTGGCAGCCTCTAATCCTAGGATCAACGCTTCATATTCGCATACGTTGTTAGTGTAATCTATGTCCCACTGCAGATGATAGGAAAAAGGAACAACAAACTTACCTCCTAGAGCTACTAAAAGCACTCCTGCACCCGCCCCTTTAGAAGATGAAGCACCGTCGAAATACATTTTCCAAACACCAGTGTTACACATGTCTTCAGTCATAAAGTCTGATTCCTCTCTCTCTATATCATTTTCTTCCGGACAACCATCTAAACCATCATCAAAAGACAAGATACAATTTCCCAGATCTTGGTCCACAATGTAAATAGGGAAGTTGTTTGGGTTTTGAGGGTCACTGACCGTATATGCTAATCTTGTTTCTCTGTACAACCGAGTGAACTAACCACCAAACACAGGGATTGTGGCATACGTCATGTCCAACTGAAGAGAACCCCCCAACTTGGCTCCCCATGACCTAGATAACAGCATGCCATACTTAGGGGGAATATCTGCAATAACCACATCCATTAGGATACTCTTAACCGGGACCTGGGCCAGGGTAACTACCAGATCTCTTATCATCCCCAAACACTTAACCCTTCTCGAGTTAAAAGAGTACAGATTTCCATAGGGTCTAGTGATTTGGAGGCCCAACTTGTCCATTATAATCTTAGGCATAACGTTATGGGAGGCTCCGGAGACTAACATGCAATTATGCAGCAACTGATCATACACATTCAGAGTGATATAAAAGGGAGCTATGGTGTCTTTGGCCCCTTCAAAATGGGGACCAAAGGTGTGTTAGGTTTGTCATCCTCCAGGTTTAAAACATCACACTGGCTTTCTAGCTCAGAGACACCCATCGCTTTGGTAATTTGCTTCGGATAAACGGGGTTTTTTTGGTAATTCTACCAAAGGGATTGGTATCTTAATTTTATTTATCTCATATTGAAAACTGAAATTTCCGCTCACCTTGTCTATTTCTTTGGTTGAGACTTCTGAATCCTTCCTTTCCGACTTATTTGTTTGGACCGCTTTATCACTCATGGTCCTGGTTGAAGATGTAACTTTATTTACTGGTTCGGTTCCTTGTGCTTGGGTTTCAACTTTTTCCACTTCGGACTCTTGAGTGCTTACTACTTTAGTTTTGTTGTTGGGTAATAAGGTCTCTTCCAAAGGAGGTTCATAAGCTTGACCTCTTTGAAGGATTTTCCTAGGTTGAGTAGTTGAGGTGGACTTACTCTTAGATCTTAAGTTGTACTTTGGTTGAAACTCAGCCATTATCATCTCAGTTTCTGGTTGGGATTCACAGAGATCGGTATGATCACCTTCTTCACCCTTATTCGACAATTGTTGCGTGTTTAGAGATTTTTCGTATTCTTCTAGTGTCAGATATGGTTGAGTGCAGTCATCACCGAAGCTCGTGACATCATTATCCGAATCTCCGAAGTCTTGAAAATCGTTCGCTCCTATGAAATTTTCGTTCTTTAAGGGAGCTTGTATTTTTTGATCCTCATTTTTTATTTGTCTTTGTTGGTTCGAGGGGTTTGGGTTCCTCTTGAAATACTTTTTGGGGTAAGAGTCAGCTTTGGCCTGTTCGAGTTCCATTTTGGATATTTTATTTGACATTTCTTTAATCACTCTGGCCATATCGTCCACCCTATCATCTGCGGATCTATTTGACCCTGAAGGACCTGCTTGTTCTCTAAAGCGTTTGGTCGCTCGGTTTCCAGTCTCCAATCTAGCTTTAAGCTTACCCAAAGCCATCATATTAGACTCTATTTCTACCGCGTCGTCCTGCATTCGGTTTAAAGTGGCTCCCCTTCTCTCTCACAAAAGGAGTGCAAAATCCGGCTCAAAAGCTCCGACGAAACTCACTTTGGCCGTGGGTTGGGACGGTTTAACCTCGGCTGGGATTTTATTGTATAGTTTGTTGAATCTCTGAATGAATTCCATGACTGTTTCTGAGTTATTTTTTCTCAAAGACCCAAATTCGGTTAAATAATAGAGATGGTCTTTTCTCTCGCCCCATTGTCTGAGAAAAGCATCTTCCAAAGCGTCATAAGACAAGATAGAAGCTGTGGGTAGGCTCCGAAACCAAGTTCGGACCTGACCTTCAAAGGTTTGGACAAGGAGTCTCGAATATACGTCCTCATGCTCGATACTGAAGATATCTGCGAATTGGTCGAAAAAATTAATATGTTCGGCCACGATCAGATCCCCTTCCCCGGTGAATTTCAGTAAAATTTTTATGTAATTTTCTGGAAGATCGTGTAGAGGGACGGGCAATACTAATGGAGCGTATATGGCTGCAACTTTCGCAAACACTCTGGGAGGGGAACAGGCCCTTGGCCTCCAGCTCCTCCTAGAGGGGCTCCTCCCCCTCCTCCGCCGATAAACCCTCCGCCTCCTCCTATAAACCCTCCACCTCCTCCTCCTGCGGTTGCCATCATTGTTTGTGGAAAGTTGTAAAGGGGGTTTTGGAAAATTAAAAGGTAGTCTTTATTTTCTTCGCGAAGAGGAAAATCCGATGAGGAAAGATAAGGAACGCGAGGACTCGGTTCCTCGGATTTGCAAGAGATGAAATCGGGAGAACCGACATGTGTGGAAACCGAGTGTGTAACACACTCTTCAGAATTTGGCGAAGTCGGGAAATTCAACTGAAGAAAAGATGGTACGTCAAAAGCCAACGAACTTTCAATAGGGCCCTTTCCTTTGTGTACTAATGGGACTGTCGGAAAGATATCACTCCTAATTTCGGAGCAAATTGGCGTTGAAACTTTAGTATCAAAGAGAGGACTGAGTGAAGTTGAGAGTTCGAAAGAAATTTTAGTCTTCAGCGGTGGGGTTTTAAGCTTGTAAACTGCAGTGGTTGGCTTAAAAGATCCTCTCGCTTTTAGAATCTTTTCGGGATCGGTAACGGGCATAATCTTCTTACCATCCGGGTTTTGTCTAGTATTCCTTCGACCGGATGCCAGTTTATTATTTGTGGAGTCACCAAGTGAAAGATTAGGAAGCCTTAAAAAGGTGTGTACTCTTTGTTCACTATCAAAGGGTAACACTTTCAATGAAAAACCTCTTTGTTCACTATCAAAGGGTAACACTTTCAATGAAAAACAAATGTCTTTTTCCCGGGGAAAAAGATTCGTAACTTCGGTCCCCGGTAGCGGCGCCAGAAAGATGTTGTCCCTGAGTATGTACTTAAGGATTAGAAGTACAGTGTCAAGGCATCCGAAAGTGGGTAAAAGATGGAGAAGGGAGAAATGTCAACCTTCTGCAAGGGAAACTAGGGAAGATTTCTTTGTTGGCATTGTCTAGCTTCCAACTGTACCTGGGTAGTTATATCTTGTTCAATGGCTGCCCATGAACGTTCGAGATCGACTCGGTTAGTAGCCGTTTTAAGAATTGTGTCGAAAAGGTTTAAGGCAATATGTGTTTGGTTTGATAGTCCGGGTTCGATGTTATGTTGTATTGGTACAGGGACAATCATGGAGGAACAGTAAAGGTGGTAAAAACTTCAGAGAGATATTAAGTGTTGTCTCAATTTTGGTCGTATAAAAGAGAATTTACGGTTTTAGGAATAAAATAGGGATGCAAATCAAAGGCTCTTTCCCGTAATTGTATTATATTTTAATAAAAGGTGTGAGGTGGGAGAAAAACATTTAGTTGTCTATAAGGTAAGGCTCCTGTCAAAGGGAAATCTCACGTATAAACAGAAGAGGAAAATAGTAAGAAAATAACTGATGTAGCAGAGAATATGTGAAGAATTCTGAAAATGCAGACTGGTCTTACACCTGTTGATAGCTGGTACAGAGGATAAACAGTAAACAATTACAGAAAACCAAAATTCATTCGCTATAGTAGTGGTCGTACTAAAGTATAACAAAGCACATCAATTAAGAATATGAAATGAAACAAAATATGAGATACAAAGAAGCAAACTTGTAACACAATCGTGACAGAATTGAGAATCTTCAGATCTGCTTGTATTAACTCTCAAATATAAAAAACTCTGTTATAAACGACACAAAAAGGTCCAACCTCTTTTATTTCTTTCTGTGATATATTTATACAATTTTACAAATAAGGTAGAATCTCAATAGTCACAAAATTTCGGTTATGACAAGGAGTGGTGCAATCGCTCCATTTCTCCTACTCTAGCCTCACTTGGTGCCAGATGTTTGTCGTTGCATGAGCTCCGTACAAGCGATACATCTTTCCACCTGCTGATATATTAGCCGCGATGGTTCTGCTTGGCAGCTGGCTTCGAAAAAGTAACATTCTCGGGCTAACTACTGCAGCCTGTCCTCCATCTGTCCGTCGATGATGTCGATGGCGCATAATTGCGCGCTAGGCTTGATCATGCATTTATCCACTTGGACTATGTCCACCATAGTCCTCTGAGAGATATCGACCAAATCTCTTTCTTCTTTATCCTTCAGATCAAGCGAGATCTTTTCCACATTCATTTGCATTAGCATCTCAGCATCGCACCCACTGTCAATGCCCAACAGCTCGCCGTCTATAGAATTAAAGGCCTCCTCCAAGGAGTTGGTTATCTTTTGGGCTTGCTGCTTGCCTTCGGCGATGTTATGCTCCCATTCCTTTAACAGAATGTTTCCTCTGGTTTGCTCTGAAATGGTGAGCCTGGGAGTACCTTCCGAAACCCTGTTGTTCGTGGCTATCACCGCCTCCAGGAAGGTGACCCAAGCCGCTCCAGCATCCCTTCCTCTGGCCGATAAGTTATCGAAAACCTGATTTACCAACAGACAATTGTCCCAGATCGCTTCTACCATGGCGAGCAAATTTCGCTACTCCGCAGAGACTCTGTTCCGAATCTCGATCGCCTGGGATTTGAACATCCCGATGTTTATCATTATGCTCTCGGCGATCTCCACCCTGGCCCGCAACTGTTCGATCAAATCCTTTTGTTGGCTTGCCTGCATCCGACCATCCCGGAGCACTAGATGCGCTTGCTCAAGCTTAGTTTTGAGCATCTCTATTTCATTTTTATCAACCAATCTGGCCTGCTCTATTCCCACGCTCGCCTGATCTTTAGCATTCTCTGTTGCTGTGGCTTGTCTGGCTTCAAGGGTCCTAATAAGGCGATTTTTTCTTTTAAGTTGGTTTTTTAGGAGCCCAACTGAAAATTGATTCGTCGAGGCATAGGCTCCTAGTGTCCCTTCTATCTCAGTGGCGAATTGCTCATTTTTCTTGTTGTTTCCATCAGTTATGACTTTATATTTCTTTGCAGTCGACTCTCCTTCTTGATAGAATTCCCTTTTCACAACTACTTTTCTCTTTTTATCGAAGAAAAACTCGTTCGGAGGAAGTTATTCTACTCTTATGGGCCTCATCTCTTCGTTTATAAATCCATCCTGCATCGATATTTCCCTGCGTCGACTGCAAGGGGGTAACTGATGTGATGGGTTCTCCGATCTGCTTCGTAGATTTTCCTGGAGTATTGACCGAACTCTGCTTCTTCGACTGTTCTGTAGTCTTTATCTCTGTCTCCGGATTCTGTTTCTTTGGCGGTTCTGGAGTCTTTATCTCCGTCTCCGGATTCTGTTTCTTTGGCGGTTCTGGAGTCTTCATCTCCATCTCCGAATTCTTCATTTGTTCCCCCTCATCCTGGTGTTTTCTTTGATCGAGAGTTGCATCTTTAGAACCCTCGGCATCCTTTTGTTTTGTCTCCGAACTACCTGGACACTCACCTCGCGACACAGTGGTGAGACAGCTATGTCGGTGTTCCTGGAATTTCAATACCTCGGCTCTATCCTCGGGTGCCAAGGATCGAATCCGGACTAGAATTTCTTCATAGGACCTCGCTCCTCGTAAAATGTCATCCGAGGGTGAATTCTCATGCTCAAATCTCTTGAGCCCGCAATTAGCCAAATGATTGCTCACGACCCTTTGTGGATCGTGCTTCTTGTATTCGATGGAGACCAAATATAGGTCTTCCAGGGCTGCCGCCTCAGCTTTGGTATGCCCGAAATCTAATAAAGAATAAAAATTCAAACGAACAGGAAACGATGGCCATACCTTTTCCGGGGTACCCTTTAAGTTCTTTGCTCACACCGCCAATTACCATTTTCCGGGCAACCTCGTGACAAGCCAGCTTGTCAGGAATGAACAATGGCAGCACATGTGGGGGAATAGAAGCCCCGAAGACTCTGAAGTAGGAAAATTCAGTTTCTACATACCAGTCCGCGATGCTACTCAGATTTGTTACTATGCTATCCGAGATCCGGGGTGGCAGATGACCAAAAATGGCGATGTGCAGGGGCACCATTACCTAGTTAAAAATTTCATAAGCAAAATTTTTTGCTTTGTTTTCCCATAATTTTGCATGATATACATGTATGGGTTCATCTTCGGTCGAAGTCCAACCCCAGCTCATCAATGGGAATGGTGTCATAGAACAGACTGCATCCATAATGTACGCGAACATGAAGAATGACGACGCCTTCCCATTCTCCTTCTGCTCCCGATACTCAGTGACCCGATTGGTCAGGCTATCCGAAAGCATCTTTGCCCAGTTAAAGGAACAGCCTTTGGTGACCCGAAACATCAGAGGCACCCACGCAAGGAAAAAATGTGATGTGTCATCTTTCCCATATAACTGGCATGTCATCATGGCCACATATCTGTACTGTGGTTCTAACGAAGCGATTGAATATACACCGTGGGTATCATCTTTGAACTTCGCGGTGTTTGAAACCCAATCCTTTATCAAACTGGACTTGGTTTTATCATATTGTTCACATTCCTTCTCCTTGAATTCTTCCAAGAAATCAACACCATATGTGTGGTCGGACGTCGCGGGAAGCTTATACATGGTTTGCATATGCTCCGACCTGAAAGTCCCGATGGTGACTCTTTGCTCGTTCATGATAGTCTTGGTCGGTATGTCCACATGGTCCAATGCCCATCGGACCATATCATAATATGGAAGCAACCGCAGTCTAACTGCTACTCTGTGCATTCCGGATTGGACGACTATCTTGTACTTGGTGGTTAAATCATCTCTTTCGTTGTCGTCCGAGTCGTCAAAATAATCCACCAATTCTGCTTGCAGAATATCTGAAAAACATATGACCAATTCGGGACCAAGTTGATACTTTGGGGCAAAGTATCAGAGACATTGTCTGCGCCTTGTCCCGAAACCTCAACATTCGCCTTTGCTGCTTTTCGCGGAGCCATGGCTGAAACTTGCGTTTTAGCTCTTCTGCGATAGAACTGCGTATACATACAGAAGTCAGTTTACTCAGAGGTGGTGAGCTCTGCGTGCTATGAAAATGCATTTGTTATAATGAAATACAACTCTGATATATACTCAAAAAACTCGGTACCTTTCAGAACAAGTCTGTCAAATCACATTTGGAAATAAATTGTCATAAAAATTCGATCTTAAACATCGATTTACCCTATTCCCTCGTCAATGTCATAAATTTTGGCGGTTTTAAACTCTCAGTTGGCGCATGGAGGAAAAGGCTACCTCGTAAATCGTGCGGACATCAAAGCGCGGGATATTCATTGATTTAGCTTAATTAATTTGGTTTTACCGCTGTTAACAGTGTTTCAGTGTTCGCTATATCGGGATTTTCCTTTAACATTTTGAGTCTCTAACACCCGAGACTGCGAAGATCGATTTTGGTTTAATAAAAGATAATCGCGATTTGGGGCTTGATTAATTTTATAATTATTATATTCGCCATATTGCAACTCGGATCTTTGAAGATAATTTTTCGAGAGATTTACATGTCGAGCTGCGAAACCGCGAGATCGCGATAACATGACTTAATTAAAAAGGGAAGATAATCTTGGATTAAGTAATTAATTAATCACGTTATAACTACATCGTGACTTCGCGAGTCGGGGTTTAGACGGTCAAACTTTCAAAAAGGACAACGCCGAGTGGCGAAATGCCGAGAGAATCTTTTACCACGGTTTAGCTTTTACCCTTAACCTTGACCAAGTTACTCAAATAAGGAACTCGTGTTCTCGGCTATCGGGGTTATGAGAATAATTTTTTGGATTTGGCGATCACCGACGCGCGAAACCCGACGACATTTAAACATGAGTTGGGGAAAACTTTACCCTCGTCACTGTTCTGAGAAAAAGGTTAAAACGACTTCGTTGTTTCATGACTCGGGACATGTGAACTGCATGAGCTATAGTATCCGATCTGCGAGATCCCGAAGTAGAATGAAAAAGGAAACATTTTATGATCGGTAGGACTTGTTTCGAGAGTGGAATAATCATCGCTGCTCGCGTGATCAAGCTTCAGAGATCATCGATATCTCAGAGGAAAAATGAAAACTATTTTTAGATTTCGAGCATTAAGGACGAAACTTGTGAAGGGCTAAAAAAAACAGGGGCCGCTCCAACACATAACACATTTTGAAAATCTGAGAGAGGTGGCTCCAACACAACACATTTTGAAAATCTGAGAGAGGTGTTTGTTACTTGGCATGTTATAAACAAAAACCTACTCCAGTTTTCAAAAATACCTTCTCAATTGTTCACAATCCAAGCTTTAAATTAGTGACTCAAAACTGACAGAATAACTCTGCACAATTCAGCCTCTGCCAGAATTTCGGTAGCACCTGCCTGTGTGTCTGTGTGCAATTTGGTAGCATAAATACGTGGGTGATTTTGATGCTTGGAGCCTTGTGATAGTGGACACTTGGCACCTTAACCAATCTTGTGCTAACACTACCCATTTTATGGGGTTTTGGCAATGTCCACATCTCCCTAATAGATCCACCGTCCTTCAAAAATAACGAGGTGCAAGCAAATTACACTGTCACTTTTTTTAATATCTTAGTTTTATCCTTTTCCTATTGTTTAATAAAATGTTTTTTTTTTTCTATAATGAAACATATCATATTAGGAATTAAAACTAAGACTTTTGGATAAAAAACACAGACAAAAGAAAATCCTACACAATCCGTAACTATGAGAGAGAATGTATATATCTCTTTATTATACGATACATGTGATTTGATTATGGATATTCAACAACTAAAACTAGAGACTTGGAACAAGAACAAAGAGGCTCAAAAAAAGCTCTTCAACTATGAATGGAATTAACTCTATAATATAAAAGCTCTTCAACTATGAATGGAATTAACTCTATAATATAATATAGGGTATTTGGTTGCCATTACTTACACTTAAGCTCTAATTGTAATGTAAAAGTAACATATAGAAGTAATTGTGAGAGAGAATGTATATATCTCTTTATTATACGATGCATGTGATTTGGTTAGGGATATTCAACAACTCGAGACTCAGAACAAGAACAAAGAGGCTCAAACAAAGCTCTTCAGATATGAATGGGATTATCTCTATAATATAATATAGGGTATTTGATTGCCATTATTTACACTTAAGCTCTAATTGTAATGTAAAAGTAACATATAAAAGTAACAACCTGCATTAGATATACTAGTAATCAAGTGCATTCATTCAATATACAGATAGGTAATATAGATCAACTAAATCAATAGGATTAGTACCCCTTATTATGTAGAATGTACACTTTACATATGCCAAATATGATATATAAGAGTAATGTATCATTAAGAGCTAACCTGAGCAATCCATATCTACTAAYATAATGGTAATAGAACTTCATGTCAAACACAACTAGTAACACTAAGTACTACAAGTCTCTAGTTAAGCTTCTTAAGAACAATAAAAGCTCATCATATTCCATGAACGGGGATAGAAGCAAGGATAACAGTAATAGTTGGAGTAATGGACCCGTATGTAATATTGGTTCTAGAAAGATCTTACTAACCTTTGAAAGCAGTGGAATCATAGTGTTGTAATGGATCCATATTCTTCCTGATCTACTACGTATTTTAATCAGTTAAGTAGTGTTACTGTGATTACTATCTTGATTACTATGAACAATGATTATGTTATGTATAAATATTTGGTGAATTACGTTATCATTGATTACATAAAAAAAAAGCCTTAATATTAGTCTCTATACCATTGATAGAGCCAGATAAGTATACCTACAATAGAATTATCACCATAATGATTTCATGGATCCTAATGACTACATTACTCTTATTCCAATACAAGTGTGTTTCAATATGGTAAGGTGCTCTTTGCTTACAGTAATATAGTGACATAGGTTACAACTAGATTAAGCTCACTTACATCAAGCTGGTAAACTTAGTTCCACCTATATTAGTTTAGAGATGAATAGGTTTTGATTACTAGATCACTTACTTGGATAAGTAGAACTATCACCCTTATTAAGCATAGTAGAATCTATCTCATACTAATCAAACAAATCACATATTATGCTAATTATGTTTCCCATTAAATAAGCAAGAGATAACCACCATACAAGTGTAATCATACATAGAGTATAATCTCATACCTATACTGTTCAAATAAAAAACAAGAGTGTTCATTTTGTAAATACATCAAGTCAAATGCAAGAGGTAAACACTATTCTCCAACTTAGCATGGGTAATTACGTGTATTGAAACTAAGCATGAAGCTCAATACTAGTAGTAGGATGAAACCTCATTACTTAT
>SNQJ01S0024731.1:6331-16808 GCA_010110895.2 Picea sitchensis | reverse complement strand
TATACTGCTAAGCTTAGGTACAAGCTTATCATCATTACTTATGGGTATACTCTTACACTATGATTACCATTGAGATTTAATATGAATAGTAACTCTAATAGTATTAGAGGTGTTTGGAATACTAGCATATCACTAGTACAAAGTTTGCCATAATCTAATAGGTTAATGATTTGATGTGTGATGAACAGGCTCAGGTTCCAATTCAAGCATGTTGATCACTATGATTCCCATAGATAAAAACATTATTCAAGTTATGTTACTAGCACTAAAATGATTGATTTGTCTGATGACCATTGTTTAACCACTCTTTCTATTGGTTACCTGCATAAGCGATCACGATCTTACTTATCACTAGTCTCATAGATTAGTACTCTCCATAATTAAGCAGAGATAGACTATGTATTCATAACGAGTCAGATATAAAAGTAGCTAGTATGAGTTTTATATTAGTAATCAGAACAAATCCTTAGTAAAGCTTAGTAATATACAAGATCTTAAAGCTCGGCATAAGCATTTCCATAATCTCTGTATTAGTGCCAAGTTGTTCAGTGTCCATAACAACTTAGGTAATGTCAATGCTATAGACTTCCCAGTATATGAGTGATATCAACATATTAAAGATTCCTTGTTTCATCATTCCATAAGATAAACTATATAACCTCTAATAAAATTCTACCTTATGATATGGAGAAACATTATATCAGTATATGAGTGATATCAACATATTAAAGATTCCTGGTTTCATCATTCCATAAGATAAACTATATAACCTCTAACAAAATTCTACCTTACGATATGGAAAAACATTATATCATAATTAAGAGAAACATTATATCATAATTAAGAAAAACATTGATTACTACATAAGTAAGCTCGATAATTACAGTACAAGTATTCTACATAATATACGACCCTTATAGTGATAGTGTAATAGCTCTAATCTCTTTCTCATATGATGTGTGAGATCAACTTAAGCTTAACTAAGCATTGGTGCAATATATATGACGTGTGAGATCAACTAAAGCTTAACTAAGCATTGGTGCAATATATATGACAAACATAGAATTCCATACTAATCAACCTCTCTCTTATTCGTCATATGTAAGACACTTAGTATGCCTTATAGGATAAGATGAATGAACTCCATTGAGTCAAGCTATGTGTAAAGATATGATAAGAAGTGCAATAGAACCAATATGGTTCAACTCCATAATAGGTTGGTCTACACGTTAGTGATGGCTCATGCTTAAGTGTTCATTAAATGATGACCCATCTTATTCCCATAATCAATCACTCATGATGTGTTGTATGTTATCCATGATATTGGATATTAATCATAGTATGAGAATGAGCTAATTCCATAGAGATTCATATTCAACAAGGCATGATCTGTGTGGAATAGGGTTTTAAGCTAACTTGATATGATTAGCTAAGTAACACATATCTATACAATAAACAAAAGATTTTACACGGAGAGAGCTTAATCATATTAGTAATAGTGATATAAGGAATACCATAATGAATAAAAAGGGTTAATGAGCTCATATAAGCTTAGTATATACTAGTAGTATCGGTATTCATCAGATTAATACCAATAGTGATATAAGGAATACCATAATGAATAAAAAGGGTTAATGAGCTCATATAAGCTTAGTATATACTAGTAATATCGATATTCATCAGATTAATACCATGGAAGTGATAAGCTAACACAATGTTTGAATAAGAGTACATCATAGCCATATTTGTTAAATAGTGATAGGTATAAATGTATTACAGCTTCTACTAATATGGAGTGTAAGCTTCTACTAATATGGAGTGTAAGCTTAGTACATGATATAGGGTACATTAATTGATACCGTATAAGTGAGTACGCTTTAGGGTACACCAATTGATACCGTGTAAGTGATTAGACCATAAGATTTGTATTCCATATCCTCACATTGAGCTTATATCAATAATATGTAAGAGTTATGACATAACTATAATCAAGTTACACTAATACAAGAACAAGAGATTATCCTAATTAAGGCATGTAGATTATGTGAACACTTTCCATAAGGTTATGCATTGTGATTACTAATAACCATAACAGAGAAACAAGTTATCATAATATATGAATAATACATAAGTTGCTTACACCATAGGCTCTACTATGAACACCATATATTAGCATTGTTCTTAAGCTCTATATTAGAAACAACATACTCATATCATCTATTAGCATTGGTTCAATGTATTTGCATAATATAGATCATAGTGATACTAGCATTCAGGTTATGTTAGTTGTAATCACACTAGTAACATGGATTCAATCACTAGTTCCATTCAATGAAGGGTATGATCACTACCCGTCTCAAGTAGTTCGATTACCATTACTTATGATTAGTGGAATTACTTATAGGCAACAAGGACTACATACCTTAATCTATTATGAGTATCATTTTCTCTTACTACTTTGTGTTATAAGGTTATGTTAGTTGTAATCACACTAGTAACATGGATTCAATCACTAGTTCCATTCAATGAAGGGTATGATCACTACCCGTCTCATGTAGTTCGATTACCATTACTTATGATTAGTGGAATTACTTATAGGCAACAAGGACTACATACCTTAATTTATTATGAGTATCATTTTCTCTTATTACTTTGTGTTATAAGCATGATCTATTACTATCATTACCATTACTTATGCTTACTATTTTACTGATATGCTACTACGATTACCATTACTTATGATTACTCGGATTACTTATAAGCAACAAGAAGTACATACCTTATGCTACTACGATTACCATTACTTATGATTACTGAGATTACTTATAAGCAACAAGGAGTACATACCTTAAGCTATTAAGGGTATCACTTACTCTTATTACCTTATGTGTTATAAGCATGATCTATTACTATCATTACCATTACTTATACTTACTCTTCTACTGATATGCTATTAGTTCCATGTGATCACTATTCATAGTAATTACTACCACTGTATTCAAGATGAACACTCATATGTTGTACGTTATATAGTATTGTGATTAAGAATATCCATAACTAATGGGAATACCTATGATGAGACGTATATCAAGCAAGAGCATAGGTTTTATATCAAGTAGATTACATAATTTTAGTAGATGCAATGGTTACAAAACTAGGTTTAAAGCTTGGATTTCTACACTAAGCAGTAACCAAATAGATCTTACTATCATAGTGATGGGAATTGAACCTATCCAAATGGTTATATTGCTTAGTATCCAAATCTAATTAGGAATGCACTTAAAATCATAGGTATTTGTCTAGACTCTAATCAATCATGTAGCTATTACTTCTAATTTCATATCTCTACTATACCCATTGATTTGATCGATTACTAGTATGAATATAGATAAGACGTGTTCTTTACTTTACCTTTACTATGATATGTTCAACTCTATTAAATATAACTGATTTACCATAAGTAATCCTTGCATTATGGTTATGCTTACTCTATACATGTGGATTTACTCATACGGTTTAGTACTATCATGAAGGTGAGATTTAGTAGTATCATGAAGCTGAGATTTAGTAGTATTTTTAGATCTGTAACCAATCATGTTATCATATTCAAGATAATAGACATACTTCATACGTTATGAGCTTCATGAAGATTAGGGATATAAGGCATGTATAGATAACCTAAATACAAGCTAGAACCATTGATTATGTGGACACTGTCCTTGTTGAATCCGTATAAGTACAGAGATTACAATAATTAGCTATGTTTGAAACTATATGGTAAAGCAAATAGAATCTAATAGCATACAGACCTCTATAAACTAAGTTAGTATCATAGCTAATACAACCTTTGATTATGTGGACACTGTCCTTGTTGAATCCTTGATTATGTGGACACTGTCCTTGTTGAATCCGTATAAGTACAGAGATTACAATAATTAGCTATGTTTGAAACTATATGGTAAAGCAAATAGAATCTAATAGCATACACACCTCTATAAACTAAGTTAGTATCATAGCTAACACAACCTTTATGGATAGAATCATAGGTAATTCAATATGAGTATCCCATTGATTCATATCTAATACGTGATGCGTTACAGTAAGACGATCTTAGTCATAGATATCATGAGAATACAAATTACATGGACTGTTCAAGCTCTAAGTTCAAGCTAATCGTAATAGCTTACAACAACTCTATGAAGTAGTAATGATAAGCTCTTTCATTACAAATACTTACACGGGTACTAGTAATATGCACAATCTGTATGTGCTTATTATTGCTATAACGTGTAGAGCTTATAAGTCATATAACAGAAGTAGTGCACATAACACCTTATATTAATAGTGCTTAGTTAATAGGAGTGTTTAAGTTAATGTACTATGCATAATCAATAATGTTTACATTATACAAGCTTGTAACCTGATTAGAATAGTGATAGTAATATGCATAATTTATATGTTTTGATTATTGCTATATGTTAGTAGTGCTTAGTTAATACGATTAGAATAGTAATAGTAATATGCATAATCTGTATGTTTTGATTATTGCTATATGTTAGTAGTGCTTAGTTAATACGAGTGTTTAAGTTAATGTATTATGCATAATCAATAATGTTTACATTATACAAGCTTGTAACCTGATTAGAATAATGATAGTAATATGCATAATTTATATGTTTTGATTATTGCTATAACGTGTAGAGCTTATAACTCATATAGCAGAACAACTTATACTAGTAGTGCACATAACAGTAGTGCACAAAAGAGCTTATAACTCATATAGCAGAACAACTTATACTAATAATGCATATAACAGTAGTGCACAGAACACCTTATATTAGTAGTGTTTAGTTAATACGCTTATAACTCATATAAGCGAACAACTTATACTAATAGTGCACATAACAGTAGTGCACAGAACACCTTATATTAGTAGTGTTTAGTTAATAAAAGTGTTTAAGCTAATATACTATGCATAATTAATGATGTTTACATTATACAAGCTTGTAACCTGATTAGAACAATGATAATATAGATTATGGAACTGCTTATCCAACATGGAAAGTATTACACCTTGAGTATTAACCTCATCGTAATTATTGAATATGAGTTACATTGATGTAATCAATAGAACTAGTAATAAAGGTTAGAGTGTACTTACTTTACCTAATTAACTCACATAGCTTGTACACATCGTAGTAGTGTAATCAACATGCCCATATGAGCTATAAGCATAACTAACACCATTACTTAGGCTAAGCTTCAGCCTTATGGAACCAAGATGTGAATACATGTTCAGCTTACAGGTATTGTGTTCATAGCCTATTGGTTTGTACTAATAATACAGGTATAAAGATTATGTGTTCATAGCCTATTGGTTTGTACTAATAATACAGGTATAAAGATTATGTAAACACTATGACGTGTTCATACTAGTAATCAATTTAAAGCTTTAATACCATGCTTTCTTGTTATCTATGGATTCAAACCCATTAGACATGCATAAATTATGAGATTGTTATGTGCATACTATATTATGCAAATACTGTAGGTATCTAATACTCATATTCCATGATAAAGCTCGATAAACGTAACACTATTTCCAATACACGTGAATTACAAATTTTATTAGGAGTAGAAAGCTGGTTTCCATTGCTTGTAATATTCATATCATGGTTGTTGTATTCCCATTGATTATTTTCAAAGCAATCATAATATGATGGTTACTTCCTATTGATTACTCTTTACAGCTTCAAGTTAATTATGAAAGATACAATTTCTTATCATTGATTCTTTATTATGGAAATATTGATACATAAATCATGATTAGATTAGCAACATGCAAGTATTATGGTTCATAACATAGGAGAACACTAATACAAGACAGTTAGATTCATTACTTGCTTACTCATAGTGATATCTCTTATTATTGTAATTATACTAGTTTTCATAACCTGTGAAATGGTGTTATCAATCATAACTAGTAAGTAGTTATTATTATGGGAATATCTGTGTGTTTAAATTTGAAACAGTGTGTGGAATTGAAGCAAGGTAGGGGAGGATAAATTTTTTCCTCTTAATCATTGAAACTAATCTAAATTAATATGTGAAACTGTGAAACTCATTTACTTACTTCATTAAATAAGTTGTAGTTATCAATAATATTGTAATAAAAAATATCTAACATCAAAATATAATTATGTCCACCAATAAGTAAATAGTTAGTACTTGTGAATAGTTTTTGTAAAGAGTTCTCGAAAAGTGGTGGTGTGATATAGGGGATGCTTTCCTTGCTTGTAGGTAGAGGGTCCAAGAGAGCCTGCTCGGGTAAGATACCTTACCTTCTAGTTCTAGCTCAGGGAAGATACCTGACCTTCCATCTATAAGGCCAGACCTTTCAGGACCTTACCGACCGAAGACCAGGGCCTTGAGGGAAGAAATAAAGGGCCAGGATACTAACTATTATCTTCCCTCAAACAATTGCCAGGACTTTACTGGCTGGGTGGGTGGCCCGGCCTGGCCTTATTTCTCGAAGTACACCTAGGGCTTACGCCTTCCTTGGCGCCTTACTGTAACGAAGTCTTTCGCTATGCTCACTCTTTAGAGGGGAAGAAATACCTTTAAGGATCCTATATTTATTCCCCTAAAAGTGGTTTTGCTTATCATATAAGATCTTTCCCTCAATCGGCTCTGTTATCAATAATATTGTAATAAAAAATATCTAACATCAAAATATAGTTATATTACCTCTAAAAAGTTCATCAAGATCTAAATAATAATATTAATATATAATTGCCCCCGGGGGGTAGCTCAATTGGCAAGTGCCGTGAAAATGAAGTTTCATGAAGTTTCGAGTTCAATTCCCCTGGAGGCATCGTGGGCACACCTGGAGGTTATAGTGGTAGCCATTGGATAACACGGCCACGTGTAACACGAGCACGTGCCCAACTAGTTGCTGATTCCTCCAGACATATATATAAATTACTTATGATTACTGAGATTACTTATAAGCAACAAGGAATACATACCTTATGCTACTACGATTACCATTACTTATGATTATTGAAATTACTTATAAGCAACAAGGAGTACATACCTGTATCACTTGCTCTTATTACCTTATGTATTATAAGCATGATCTATTACTATCATTAGTATTACTTATACTTACTCTTCTACTGATATGCTATTAGTTCCATGTGCTCTTATTACCTTATGTATTATAAGCATGATCTATTACTATCATTACCATTACTTATACTTACTCTTCTACTGATATGCTATTAGTTCCATGTGATCACTATTCATTAGTAATTACTACCACTGTATTCAAGATGAACACTCATATGTTACTGTGATTAAGCTTATCCATAACTAATGGGAATACCTATGATGAGACGTATATCAAGCAAGAGCTTAGGTTTTATATCAAGTAGATTACATAATTTTAGTAAATGCAATGGTTACAAAACTAGGTTTAAAGCTTGGATTTCTACATAACTAAGTAGTAACCAAATAGATCTTACTATCGTAGTGATGGGAATTGAACCTAATGGTTATATTGCTTAATATCCAGATCTAATTAGGAATGCACTTAAGATCATAGGTATTTGTCTAGACTCTAATCAATCATGTAGCTATTACTTCTAGTTTCGTATCTCTACTATACCCAATACCCATTGATTTGATCGATTACTAGTATGAATATAGATAAGTCGTGTTCTTTATTGATTTGATCGATTACTAGTATGAATATAGATAAGTCGTGTTCTTTACTTTACCTTTACTATGATATGTTCAACTCTATTAAATATAACTGATTTACCATAAGTAATCCTTGCATTATGGTTATGCTTACTCTATACATCTGGATTTACTCATACGGTTTAGTACTATCATGAAGGTGAGATTTAGTAGTATCATGAAGGTGAGATTTAGTAGTATTTTTAGATCTGTAATCAATCATGTTATGTACTATCATGAAGGTGAGATTTAGTAGTATTTTTAGATCTGTAACCAATCATGTTATCATATTCAAGATAATAGACATACTTCATACGTTATGAGCTTCATGAAGATTAGGGATATAAGGCATGTATAGATAAGCTAAATACAAGCTATAACCATTGATTATGTGGACACTGTCCTTGTTGAATCCGTATAAGTACAGAGATTACAATAATTAGTTATGTTTGAAACTATATGGTAAAGCAAATAGAATCTAATAGCATACACACCTCTATAAACTAAGTTAGTATCATAGCTCACACAACCTTTATGGATAGAATCATAGGTAATTCAATATGAGTAACCCATATAAGTACAGAGATTACAATAATTAGCTATGTTTAAAACTATATGGTAAAGCAAATAGAATCTAATAGCATACACACCTCTATAAACCTTTATGGATAGAATCATAGGTAATTCAATATGAGTAACCCATTGATTCATATCTAATACGTGATGTGTTACATTAAGACGATCTTAGTCATAGATATCATGAGAACACAAGTTACATGGACTGTTCAAGCTAATCGTAATAGCTTACAACAACTCTATGAAGTAGTAATGATAAGCTCTTTCATTACCAATACTTACACGGGTACTAGTAATATGCATAATCTGTATGTGCTGATTATTGCTATAATGTGTAGAGCTTATAAGTCATATAACAGAACAACTTATAGCAGTAGTGCACATAACACCTTATATTAGTAGTGCTTAGTTAATATGATTAGAATAGTGATAGTAATATGCATAATCTGTATGTGTTGATTATTGCTATATGTTAATAGTGCTTAGTTAATACGAGTGTTTAAGTTAATGTACTATGTATAATCAATAATGTTTACATTATACAAGCTTGTAACCTGATTAGAATAGTGATAGTAATATGCATAATTTGTATGTTTTGATTATTGCTATAACCTGTAGAACTTATAACTCATATAGCAGAACAACTTATACTAGTAGTGCACAGAAGAGCTTATAACTCATATAGCAGAACAACTTATAACTCATATAGCAGAACAACTTATACTAATAGTGCACATAACAGTAGTGCACAGAACACCTTATATTAGTAGTGTTTAGTTAATACGCTTATAACTCATATAAGCGAACAACTTATACTAGTACTGCACATAACAGTAGTGCACAGAACACCTTATATTAGTAGTGTTTAGTTAATACGAGTGTTTAAGCTAATGTACTATGCATAATCAATGATGTTTACATTATACAAACTTGTAACCTGATTAGAACAATGATAATATAGATTATGGAACTGCTTATCCAACATGAAAAGTATTACACCTTAGCAACTTGAGTATTAACCTCATCGTAATTATTGAATATGATTTACATTGGTATAATCAATAGAACTAATAATAAAGGTTAGAGTGTACTTACTTTACCTAATTAACTCACATAGCTTGTACACATCGTAATAGTGTAATCAACATGCCCATATGAGCTATAAGCATAACTAACACCATTACTTAGACTAAGCTTGAGCCTTATGGAACCAACATGTCAATACATGTTCAGCTTCCGGGTATTGTATTCATAGAACTAGTAATAAAGGTTAGAGTGTACTTACTTTACCTAATTAACTCACATAGCTTGTACACATCGTAGTAGTGTAATCAACATGCCCATATGAGCTATAAGCATAACTAACACCATTACTTAGACTAAGCTTGAGCCTTGTGGAACCAACATGTCAATACATGTTCAGCTTCCGGGTATTGTATTCATAGCCTATTGGTTTGTACTAATAATACAGGTATAAAGATTATGTGTTCATAGCCTATTGGTTTGTACTAATAATACAGTTATAAAGACTATGTAAACACTATGACGTGTTCATACTAGTAATCAAGTTAAAGCTTTAATACCATGCTTTCTTGTTATCTATGGATTCAAACCAATTAGACATTGATTTGTACTAATAATACAGGTATAAAGATTATGTGTTCATAGCCTATTGGTTTGTACTAATAATACAGTTATAAAGATAATGTAAACACTATGACGTGTGTTCATACTAGTAATCAAGTTAAAGCTTTAATACCATGCTTTCTTGTTATCTATGGATTCAAACCAATTAGACATGCATAAATTATGAGCTTGTTATGTGCATACTATATTATGCAAATACAGTAGGTATCTAATACTCATATTCCATGGTTACTTCCTATTGATTACTCTCATATTCCATGGTTACTTCCTATTGATTACTCTTTACAGGTTCAAGTTAATTATGAAAGATAAGATTTCTTACCATTGATTCTTTATTATGGAGATACTGATACATAAATCATGATTAAATTAGCAACATGCAAGTATTAGGTATCTAATACTCATATTCCATGATAAAGCTCGATAAACGTAACACTGTTTCCAATACACGTGAATTACAAATTCTATTAGGAGTAGAAAGCTTGTTTCCATTGCTTGTAATATTCATATC
>SNQJ01S0024730.1:69214-106278 GCA_010110895.2 Picea sitchensis | reverse complement strand
TGTTGCATAAGGTTTTACTAGGAGAAGTAAAAGGATTTACACCCTCCTAGTACTTTTTAGTTAGCCTTGATTTCCTTGGGGAGTAAAAGGGTTTACACCCCCAAGGAGATAGAATTGCTAGCTTACTCTTTATTTGAATCCATAACCCAATAGCTAAATGAACCAATATAATTGCATTGGAGAAATAAATCTTGCATTGGTTCACGTGAAAACTCAGGATTTTGAGATTGTCTAAATTGGAATCAATTATATGCTCTATTTGTTTGGTTGAGCCACTAGTGCATCTCATTTTTCTAATTTCTTCTTGATTATGTTATAACATTTAATCTACAACCATTAGGGATGCAGAAAACCTAATACAAATATCTTAATTACTCACAATCCAACTGTCAGAAGTTGCTAAAAGTTTTCCCCTATCCTCTCTAGTCTCAACGCATTTTTTGGGTGGATTGTTGGAAATTTTTGGTGGTTGATTTATTTTTTGTAACAACTTGTTTTATACATCCATAAGGCTGATAGTTATCTCTGCAGTACTTGTTTATGACAACCTTATCTTGTTGCTAAAGTCTCATACACTAATACTTGAGTTAAACTAGTCATTGCTAGCTTGTCTCTTGCATCCTTAACTAGACTTTTAGAAACTTTACTTGCAGCTCTTATTTCTCTTTGTTGCTGATATGTATCAGTGTTTATTGTTGCAATCAGGGACAAAAATATTAAATTGATTTTCCAACATATTATTGGGCTTGTATCTTTGTTTTCCTTGTGTCTCAAGTAGGTGCAATCACTTCTTGGTAGGTCTTCTATATTGTGGTGCATCTTCCACCATATATGAGACTCTTTCCAAGCCAATTTTACCTTCCATCATTGACCTATAAGGGGATACTTCATCATCTCTTCATCGTCCATCTCATTTCCCCTAGGGTCACCAGGATTCACCCCTTGAGGTGATTAATTCATATCTGAAGTGATGGGAATACCTATCTAAGGTGAAAATGGGTAGGTGTTCTATTAGTTGTAACCATTTTGTAGTTTGGGTTGAGATTTTCCCAACCTACAACTTGTGCGATAACATGTCCCGAGAGAAATGATATTCTTCTCCATAAAAAATGAAGGACCTTTTTAACAAAGAAAATAATTAATAAATGTCTCTCTTGATGGGGGAATGCAATTGTGGTGTCCTTTAATTTCCAGTGCATATGGAACTCAATGTGTTCCTAACTTCAAGTGGCATTGCGATGCTCTTTAATTTCCATTGCACATAACAATCAATGTTCGGACCATAAAAAATGAAAGGTAAATAAAGGGACTGGAAAAATGTTGCATTACAAATGAAGGACAAAACACACCCACCACAAAGGAACCCATATATGAGACAATATGATCCATTGATATGTGTTACACATCAAAATGTCACACTTGAGTTTTTCACCCTAAGTATCACAAGTGTTGCAAATTGACACATGCACCTCGTTAAGTGTCGCATGTACTATCGAAAGTGTCATATGCACCTTACCTAGTGTCACATTCAATTTTCTAAGTGTTGAAACCCCTTGAAACCATGAAAAAAATTGTCACAATCCATAAGTCATGTTGGAAGAAGAAGCCCCATCATTTGACAGTCAAAACACACCTTTTTCTAGAACCCCCCTGCACATATATAGGGAGCACTGGTGCTCCCTTTTCCATGTTAGGAGAGAGACAATTTATAGGATGGCACCCTGTGTTCAACTATGGGGGAGCATCAGTCAAGTTAGAGGGAATCAAGGGATCTCCCACCTTTTCCTAAGGGCCAGATCTCTTGGGATAAGATAGGTTCGGTTTGATCCCTATTCTATGGCTTAATCTTAGGATCAAATCCCAACCTTAAGGAGAAATATCCTCAACCATATCCTTCATTTGTTGATGGTTTTTGTGCCTCTCAATCCTATATAATATTGAAGGTATTTCCAAGGTGAAAGGGGGAAGAATTTAGATACAAAACCTTTGATTCTAGAGGAAGCATCAACGTTTTGATTTCAAGATTCATGCAAGGGTTGGATGAGGATATATTGGAGAAGTGACATCATTGTAAATCATGCTTTGTAAGTTCCTTCTTTGGATTTCCCATTAATATCAACTTGGTCTATCCCCTCCAAGTTCATGTGTTCTACATTTTCTTGTCTATTTTAGTTTCAGTCTTCATAGATAGATCTTCTTTGTTTAATCATATAGAATAGGAGGAAGAGTTCCTTTTCTATTATTTGCAAGACTTCAGTTGTGCTGAGGAGATTGGAGATCAACCCTAAGGATTGGAGCAGCGAGGACAGACATTGCAACAAAGTATGTCAAATTATTCTTATCTCTTGCTTGATTGAATGATTTAGATATATAGGGACATTAGCAGCCATTTTTTTAGTTATGTCTTTGGACCAAATATAGGGGTCTTGGTCCAAAGGGGATCTTAGCTTGTCCGTAGGGTAATATTTCTCACAACAAAAAAATGGCGACTCCTTTGGGGAAGGACTTTGACTAGTCTTTCCTCTTTTTTTTCTTGTATCATTGCTTGTGATTAGATCTTGTTTGTTTTATGCTTGTTTTTTTATCTATTTCCCCTTCCCTCTTACTCATTGAAGATTTTACTGAGTCATTGATTGAGTCTCTTCTTAGTTTGAGCCTAGAAAAGCCATTTTTGAACTTTTCAGAAACTGACACTCCCCTACAGTGTATACCAGGGCACCATTAGTTGATTGGAGCTCCCCTAAGCCTGCTAGAGGGTTCCATGGAGCTCTATTCCTTTTATTATAGGGGTGACAGTATCATATTTTAGGTGGATTTGCTTGTTTCTTCCATGTTCTTCTCATTCTTCTTTTGAGAGGCATTTATCCCAGAGTCTCCTAATATGTCTCTGACTTTGTTTGATAGAGAATTTGACACTTATCATTATTTTTCATTTCCTTATTTGAGTTTGAAATTATCTCATAGTTGTGATCCCATTGGGTTAACAATATTCATTGGTTCATCCTACCTTTCAGTTCTCTGATCTTCATCTTGCAAAGATTTCAGATTGTTTGATTGTTTAGGAGTTTTAATTAACTAGGGTTTGCAAAGATTTTTTTTTTTAGCCCTTTTATTTTTTATTGAAAGATCTTGATTTTCTGGATGATTAGAACCCTCCTGTTTACCGCAACCCAACCTTGAATATCGTTTCTTGTTGCTCATGCTTTGAGTATTTTTTTGAGTGTTTGTCTTCTTTCTCTTTTGCATCTTTGAGTCCTTGATTGAAAAAGTTGTCTCTGACTTGGTTTCTTTTAGTGCACTTTGTTTGATTCCATTTTTTCCTTGTATTTCTTTGTGTCAAACATAGATCTATTCATTCCATTTGAAATTTAAGAAGCGAAAAAGTTTGCATATCTCCTTGCATACATAATCAAACGAAGAAAGTTTTGCATTCTTTAGGAAATTTGTTTTGGTATATGTTTGGAAAAAGAGATAGTTTTGCATGTGCATTTTAGTTTTCAGAAACATTTGCTTGGTAGTTTGGCATCATCTTGATCCTAGAGATTGAAATTTGCATAGTTTTGAGTTCTTTCTTGTGTTAAGAAGAATATAACTCTTCTCCTTCCCATACATAGAATTCATCGAAAAGAACAAATTGCATCTCATTATTTTGAATTCTATTGGAGTCGAGTCTCTCACATCATTAGTTTCATCTCCGTGAACCTTATGAGTAAAATCCATTAAAATCAAACACACGCTAATAAAATAAAAAAGAACATTTTTTGGTTTTAGCACACCAACAATAGCAAAGGATTAGGGTCTTTGGACCAGGAAAAATGAGTAAATTGTCCAAGACTACTAAACAGACTGTAGATCACTAAAGAGTGAACAAATCCAACTTTCGTATAAGCATAGCCTAGAACCCCCTCTCACATAAGGGATAAACATGAGGTCACGTGCAGAAGAGTAGTGGATATTACCCCTCCAAAGCTTCACCAATCATAGCAGAAAGAGTGAATACTGGGGGTTCTTCCTCAAGTGTCACTGACTCATTTGGTCTCGGTACTTCGTGAACTATGAATTCGTTCAGGGTCCTCTAGAGTCTACTATTCCACTTGTCCTCGGTCCTTTGGAATAATTTCATACTTTGATATCCTTCCCATACGTTTGGTCTTAACTGTAACCTATACCTACCCAGAGGCTGACTGTGAGTCAGTAACCATAGTGGCCTTTCCTAGGTATATACAAAGGTGACTCTCGGGGTATTCCCACGGTACTTGAGGCAGATGTCGTATCACACTCTCAATACCCTTGGAGGGTGATCCCGCAAAAGAGAGGATTTCTTGCACCGATAGGGGCTGTGACGTGGAGGTTGAGGTAACTGCTTCTCATTTCTTTGTTGGCAGCTTGATATCCCATCTTCAGAATATCATTGAATCTACTATTGCTTGGTTTATTTATTTTAGTTTTCTTAGGAGTGTGTTTCTTTGATTTTCGTAGTCGGATTTAGGATCAAATATCTTATAGTATACAAGGTATTGATTCTGACATTCAGGAACCTCAACCCAATGTTTCTTATGAGGGAATGATCGCAGATAAAACTTTTGAGACCAAGAGTGTAGCTTCTGGAAGTGGCCAACATGTTGAAGCACCGATCACAACCTTCATAGAAAGCCTTGCATCTTACATGAATCCTCTTTTTACTGATCCACTCGGCCTACCACTCACTAATCCACCATCCATGAGATTTACTTATGCTTATTCTTCTTACTATTTACTGCTCGGTTCTACCACTACACAATATTTTGGCATGAACCCACCATCATTTGGTTTTCTTGAAGGACTTGGGAATTATTCCACATATCTTGTAGTTGATACTTCTAGTGCTTCTTATTTACTGAAAACATCGGTGACCCAGGTAACCCTGACTCAACCACTTGTGCATACATATCCTTTCTCACATGGATCAGGTATTATTCATGTTTTACTATTTTCACACATACACACACCAAGTGCTTTACTTGGTCATTCCATTGGTCAGATGGTTGGAATTCAAGTCATTCACAAAACCATGGTTACACAAGCTACTCAACCTCCATATCAACCATCACAAATGCGTACACCCGAAATTGGACGCCAATCTTCAATGGGATTCCAACCTTCAACTGGGGGGAAACCTTTAGCTGCAGGGAAATTTTTCACTGGGGGGAAACCTACATGGTTGCAACATCAAAAATCCTGGGGGAAAGCCACTCTTGCAAGTCATTCTATCCCTACTGCCACTGGCCTATATCCTGGACAACCATTTCTAGGAGTTTCTAACCCTTTGTGGGGTCAACCTAATTTGGCAATAATTCCTCCACAAGAAAATTTTCCTTATCAATCTGTAAACCCCACGATTCCAATGCTACCGTCCATTCAACCACCATACATGGGGGGACCATCATGTCAATATCAATACATAGGATTTCCATAATAGTATATAGGTGGAAAATTAGGACAACCACCTTTCATAGGTGGACAACTTGGGAAACCATCATATATGGGAGGACCATCTAGTTTTTCCATCTCGCCGCAACCTGGATTTGGTCATACTGGTGTTTCCATGCCATATGTTTATCACCAGTATCCACATGCTAACCGACAAATTCCATTATTGGCTACATTATATCTGCTAGATATGTCATTTTTGACAAACGATCCCATTTAGAATGACCCATTTTGGTTGGCCATCCCTGCCAAATTACCGTCCAACATCCCAAAATTTGATGACAAACCTGGGGAAGATCCTAGAAACCATTTTATGAATTTCCATTTATGGTGTTCTTCCAACTCTTTTATGGAAAATTCCATTTGTCTAAGGATTTTTCATAGAACACTTACAGGTTCCGCAACCAAATGGTATATTGAGCTGCCTTGTAACTCCTTTGTCAACTTTAATTCTCTTACCATGGCTTTCCTAATGCATTTTCAGTTTCCTATATGGTATGAGACTGATACATAAATTTTTACATAAATTTGGAGTGAGGTAACTTTAGTATGAGCAGAACGAAATGAATATAGATTATTAACACAAAATAATAGAGATACAGTAAAACTGGTTTTCTATTCAATAAGGAAATAAGATGAAACTGTAAAATGCAGCGGAAACAATCTTGCTGGAATGGTGGCGGCTTATCTCTGAGAAGAGATGTGACGACTGTGCTCATTCACAAGAAGATGATTACAATGAGGCTCTGAAGGAATTTTTACTATAAAAAAAAATGCCCAAAACCCTAGACATCCAAAAACCTAACCCTAGGAGATGAGGCGCCAAAAGTCATGTGGGCCCCGTTAGGGTAAGTTAGTACATCAACTTCCCGTGGTCGTAACTTTTGCATACAGTCTCCGTTTTAGGCATGTGATAGCCTGTTAGAAAGGTATCATAGAGGAGATTCATTTTGAGGAATAAATCATGCATTCAAATATAATTGAGAATATCGATCCTGAAAAACCTTCATTTAGGCCCTCAAAATGGCCCCGAAAGTTAAAACTGCTAAAAATAGTAAATTGCCAAAATTGTCAAAAAACTGTTTTGATCCAGTTGGAAAAGGTGGGTGGCCACTGATATCCACCTGGATAAATCCTCCCTCCTTAGGAAGCAATGTTATCCATTGTGTTGATATCCCCCATCAGATGAGGAAATTTCTGCTGAATTTGGCCCTGGGTGAGCCACTTGCCTTGGTGCAGGAGCTGCCCTGCTTTGACGACTCGATAAAGTTGGATCCTTTGTTGTCAAGTGCCCGCAATTTGTGTGTCCACAATTTGATCGTTGGATGCATGTTGTATGTAGTCGGGGTTGAGCTCTGTTGGTGTCATCTACTTTTCTACGTCTGACATGTCCAATAATGGTGGGAAATAAGGGTGAAGGAGATCCATGTTGAAAAATGGGTGCAGGCCAAGGAAAGGAGGAATGTTGAGCTCAAAATAATTATCTCCCAAGGCCTTGGTGATGGTGTACGACCCACAATGGAGTGGGCGAAGCTTTCAATGGGGTCCTGTAAGGCATTCTTTCTGCAAGTGCAACCAAACTTTGTCACCCACCTGAAACTTATGTGGCACCTGATGTTGATCATGGCATTGCTTATAATTTCCATTGGACTTGTGTAAGATATCCTGAACCTGTTGGCGGATTGGTTGGATCCACTCAATGAACTGGGTGGCTTTTTCAGCTTCAGTTGGAGAAGGAGATGAGTCGGTCGAGGTGACTACAAGGGGAAGTGCAACATCTATGGGACCCAATGGTTGGAATCCCAACCCACCTGAAAGGGGTTATGGCCGATTGAGCTATGCAAGGCTTGGTTGTAGCTATGTTGGACATAGGTAAGGATCTCATCCCATGTGTGAGGGTTCTTTGAATTATACATGCGAAGGATATGCACAATCATTCGATTGACAACCTCAGTTTGGCCATCTGTCTAGGGGTGGAAGGCCATGGATTTGGTGAGCTTGGTGTCCAGCAGTGACCAGAGGCTCGACCAGAATGTGCTGAGAAATCAACTGTCTCGATCTGAGACAATGGTTTTTGGGATTCCAAAATGTACCCAGACTCGTTGAAAGAAGAGATTGGCAGTGGCCTCTGTTGTGATGTTCTTCTTGCAGGAAACCAGAATCACCATCTTAGAAAAGAGATCAACAAGCACAAAAACACAGTAATTTCCCCACTTGGTGGATGAGAGGCCCGACATGTAGTCCATTGAGATGGATTCCCATGGCCTGTCAGGAGTAGGAATAGAGGTGTATGTGCCTTTTTTCTAAGTGGTCGGTTTGGCAATAGCGCAAGCAATGCAGGACCTGATATACTTGCTAACATCCTATCGAAGTTTTGGCTAGTATAAATGTTTTTGTAGCATAGACATTGTCTTTTCGATGTCGAAGTGTCCTGCCACCCGACTGTAGTGGGCTTCCCAGATCAGCTTCGCTCTCTCGCTTGATGGAACATAGATATGGCCCAGGCGACACAACAACCCATCCTGAAGATGGAAATTATTGACAACTACGTTTGCACCCAACATTTGGTAGGTGGTGGTGAAGTCTGGGTTTGTCTCATAGAGTTGGGGCCATCTAGAGGTCTCATGGAAGTAGGAGTCTATAACCATGGTGAGTGTCGTGACTGGCAATATGCTGAGGCAATTAACGATGCGATTGGTGCTTATTGTTTTATACTTGATGTTGAGGTGGAATTTTTGTAAGTATGTGGACCAATTTTGATGGTGATCATTCTACAATTTTCCTTGTGTATGCATGAACTACAGTGGCTTATGAGCAGTGTGGATGGATGTCTCCTTCCCAAGAATGTAATGTCTCCACTGGCGGTAGGTTTTCACAATGGAGTACATTTCTTTGTTGTAAGTAGGGTACTTACAGACATCATCTGATAGTGTCTCACTATGATAGGCCACAGGGTGGCCGTGCAGAGTGAGAACGATGCCCACTACATAGTCATAAGAATTTTCTCGAGCTCAAAGGGCTATTGCAGGTATGGTAGTGAAAGTAATGGGGTTGAGAAAAAGTGTTGCTTCAAATCGTCGAACGCTTGTTGTTGGGACTGGCCCCATGCAAATTTTTCCTTACCACCACCCCTAGTTATTTGGCTAAGGGCCCATGCAATATGGAAAAATCCTAACACGAACCTGCGGTAGAAATTGGCAAGACCTAAGAAGCTCCGAAGATCAGCGAGTGTGGTTGGGGATGGCCAGTCATGGATGAATTGGATCTTGGATGGATCCACATGTATTCCATGTTGATCAATTATGTAGCCCAGGTAATGGACCCTGTCCATGCTGAAGGAGCATTTTTCGAAGTTGGCATATAACTTGTGTTGTCATAGGGTGTGCAGAACCTGTTGAATATGTTGCAAGTGTTCGGCCCAAGTCTTGTTCTAAATGAGAATGTCATCTAGATACACCACTACAAAAGTATTGGTGAATGGTCGCAGGATATTTTCCATCATCCTCATGAAAGTGGCTGGAGAATTTGTCAAACCAAAGGGCATGACCAACCATTCAAAAAGGCCTTCTTTTGACTTGAAGGTGGTTTTCCATACATCTGTATGTTCTATTGGGACCTAGTGGCAACCAGAATTCAGATCAATCTTATTGAAGTATTTGACCCCCATGAGTTGAGCAAGGAGATCGTCAATTCGGAGAATCAGGTATCGGTTTCTGACTGTGATTTTATTCATAGTTTGGTAATCAATGCAGAGTCACCAGATTCCATCTTTCTTCTGTACCAACATGATTGGGCTCCCACAAGGTGATGATTTGGGACAGATGTGCCCCTTGTGGAGAATTTCTTGGATATGTTTCTTGATATCCTAATTCTCTAACAAAGAGCGACGATAGACTGGCCCATTGGGAAGCGATGCATCGAGGGTCAGATCGATGGGGTGCTTGACCTGGCAATGTAGAGGTACCCCGGTAGGTGAGGAGAAGATATCTAAGTATTCTTCCACGACCTTATCTACTTGCTTTTGCTGTGTGGAGAGTTTGACCGTAGAGACCCTGGATGTGGATATGATCTTTCGCTTATTCTGAGAGCGAATCATGAAGAAGTCAAACTTCCCCGTCTGAGAGATGACCTTCCTGCATTGCTTAGAAGAGATCAAGGAAATAGCACTAAGTGGGATTGCCTCAGGTATCCTGTACAATTTCCTGTTCAAAGTAATAATAACACTACGAGGCCTAGACTCATATACAACGTGACGTTTCCATAAATAAGGTTGGCCCAAAAGAACTTCACAAACTTCGAGATCATCAACATCAGACAATACCTCATCTTTGAAGGGCTTGATGTCGTACGACAATCAACACTGTTGGTTGACACAAAGATCTCTTCCTTGGTGGAGCCATCCAATGGTGTAGGGTTGTGGGTGTGGTGTTGTCGCAGGGCTAGCCACTTGACAACCTCTGCTAAGATGAGGTTCTTCTATCTACCACTATCCATGATGAAGTGCAGTGGGGTGCCTTTTACCCACATCTGTGAATGGAAGAGGCATTCTCCTTCTTCTGTCTTGTCTGGTTCACCAGGCTGGAGCTTGGTGGTAGCAATGGTGGCGTTGGTTTCCACATCAATGATCTGTCTTCCCCTTCCTGGTTCTGGCTCAGAGTCTGAACCTACATCTGATTCAAAGGCTTTCACTTCGGCCACCAATGACTGCTTTGAGCGGAAATCAACAGTGTTATGCCAAGGGCTCTTATGGAATTCACACCACTTTCTGATATATTTCTTTGTCTTTCCGGTGTCCTTCTTTTCTTGTAACTTGGACTGGTTGTCCTAATATTGTCCATATTTGATCTATCCTTTGTTCTATGGGTTGGGGCTTCCCTTTCCTAGCTTTTGTTGTGAGGGGTTCCCAGGCCCAAATTGTCGTGTCTTTTGTTTGAACTTCTGCTTGATTTTGACGGCATATCGGTAGGCCACACCCAAGGATGAGATGTCCAAAAATTCCATTTCAGTATGGATGTATCTATGCAGAGTGTCGCGATACTTGAGCACCAGATGTTTCTCTGAATATTTGATACCCATCTTGGTGCGCAAGGTATGAAAGATATTCGTGAAATCTGGCACTGCTTGGTCTCTTTCTTGTTGCAGTGTGGTCCATTTGGTATACAAGTGGTCATAACTTCTGACATGGTATTATTGTTCCTTAATACCATCCCTGAAGGAATCCCATGTGGTTGTGACTATAAATAATAAGGGTTCCTCTGCTTCCTTTTGCTCACAGAAAGTTTCCCACCAATCTTTGACATGGGGAACGACTTTGAGGAGTGAAAAAGTAATATTTTCTCTATTCGAAAAGTTGTGGACAGAAAAATACCCTTCTAGTAGATTCAACCACTTGTCTATAGCATCTGCGTCTATTTGACCTTCAAATATAGGAATATTGAAGTTTAATTTTACCTTGAAGTGTGTGGAGCCTCCGCTCGAAGAAGATGTGTCGCTTATTGGTAGCTTCTGAAGGATTTGCGTGAAATTATCCATCATCTCGTTCCTTTGTTATGTGAGGGATTCCTCAATCAACAGTTTGAAAGGATATCTTGTCCCATCATATTTATTTTCTCCTGCCATGAGAGGTCGCTTGGGTGTGCGATATCTTTTGTCCTCAAGAGAAACAAGCTCGAGACCCAATTCTTTGTACTCTGACCTCGTTGGGGACATGCATTAAGACGACAAGGAGCAGACCGCTATGATACCACTAATCCAGATTTTATGAGCATAACAAAATGACTATATATTATTAACATGTTCTTAACAAAAAATAACAGAGATACAATAAAACTGATTTTCTATTCAATAAGGAAATAAGCTAAAACTGTAAAATGCAACGGAAACAAGCTTGCTGGAATGGTGGTGGCTTATCTCTGAGAAGAGATGTGACGGTTGCACTCCTTTGAAAGAAGATGATTAAAATGAGGCTTTTAAGTCCTTTTTACAATAAACAATAATTAAAAAAACCCTAGACATCCAAAAACCTAACCCTAGGAGATGAAGCGCCAAAAGTCATGTGGGCCCCGTTTGGGTAAGTTAGTACATCAACTTCCCGGGGTCGTAACTTTTGCATACGATCTCCGTTTTAGGCATGTGATAGCCCGTTAGAAAGGTATCATCACGGAGATTCATTTTTTGGGATCAATTTTTACTTTTGATATCATTGAGAATCTCGATCTCGAAAACCTTCATTTAGGCCCTCAAAATGGCCCCGGAAGTTAAAACTACTAAAAATAGTAAATTACCAAAATTGTCAGAAAAGTGTTTTGAGCCAGTTGGAAAAGGTGTGTGGCCACTTATATCCACCTAGATCACACATATCTTATCATATTCATTAGTGAATATCGTGGAGACGTTTTATTAAATCTCCAATTCGAGACCAACTCCTCGCGGGTTGGTTTACAAGGTAGCTCTTGCCTCCCATTTCCCATGATGTTGCTATGGGAAATGTTGTTACTGAGGAGAAATATATTGGTCATGAAAAGTATTTGGACTTGGTATATTCCCATTTCGACACACTTTACGATATGATCCCTCATGCTCCTCATTCTTCGAACAATCCAACAAGACCTACTCTGGAACCAGTTTCCATTTCAGACACCAAAACTACTTCCGTTCCTGCCCAAATATCTGGGGTGAATGCAGTCCAATCCACTTCATCTCAACAATGAGGAGGTAAGAATAAAAAAATAAAAATTAATCCAAGAAATATTCTAACCAGCAGGATACTACAGATACTGTTGATACTCAACCGACTAGGAAGGCTAAGTTTCTTTGCATGATCTATGAGGATGACCACTACATAAAAGACTGACCTTATCGTGAGGTTGTCGCTAAATTTTTGAATGGTACCTCCCAACCGATTCAGCAACAACATCTGGTTGCGAAAAACACTACCCCTTCACAAGGGGGCAACATAGGTCATTCCCATCATGGGGATGCTTCCTCGAGCGCCTCTTAGGTGTACATGTTTAATATGGTTAATGTAACGACATGATAAAATACTTATGACACTCCTCCAAGTGATCAGACTAAAGTAAAGGTTTTTGATCAGCCCTCCACATCCACTCCTCCTTCATCTTCCACTCCTCTTCAGATTGATAAGTCAATTTCTGACGCAGTGTTGCGCCCGCCCAAAAACACAATTCGAAAAGTGACTTTTAATACAAATTACCGCATTGCCAAAAACTACAACATCATTGAAGATTTGTTGCAAGCTCCTTGTGTTATGTCAACCCTCAAAGTTCTACAACACTATCCAAGTCAACGTAGAACCTTGTTGTCAACCATTGGAGATATGGATCCAGAGGAATCAAATTTGATTACATTTTATCTGGATTATTTTAAGGAGAGGCTCTCGCACCACCTAGCATTCAAAATTTAAATTTTGGTTGGTGGAAAGAACATCCATCGCACTATTTTGGATGAGGGATCCTCCACTTGTGTCATGTCTTTGTCTTGTTGGATAGCCCTTGGTTCTCCTAAACTTAGCTAGTCTCCTACCACCCTCAAAGTGTTTGATCGACGTGGTTTCCAATGTCACAGGATCTTGCAATATTTCGTTGTGACATTGAAGGGTAAGACTTTTTCGGTCGATATCAAAGTGGTTGACATGCCGCTAGATTATAATTTTTTACTTGGTCGTAGTTGGTTCTATGTGATGACTGTCGTCACATTTTCAGTGTTTCATATCTTACGATTTCCCCATCAAGGAAAATTTATCATTGTCGACAAATTTGACTATACAACTCCAGATCTCCACAATGATGCAATGAATAATGTCCCTTTTCTAGGACATACTAGTTTTGAGAGTGTAGGAATAGGTCTCCTTAAGGATTCCTCACTCATGGGGTTTTTTCCTTTTCCTTCTCATCCCACCCCGCAGGTTTCCACATTAAATATGATTTCGACTCAGGTGCGACAATCCCTAGAATTATTTGATCCTTTGGTAGTACCTGGTCTTGATGAGCATAGTTCTTTTCCTGTGCCAAGCTCATTAAAAAATGAAACATATGCTTATGATCATAGTTCATCGTCTCTATCAAGCCTATTAAAAAATGAAACAGGACCCCCTCCATTTGAATCAAGTCTCACTCTAGATTGAATACTTGAACCTTCTTTTCCTATTCCTTGTGAAAATGTTCCTATTAGTAACTAGACACATAAACAAGGAAAGAAGAAGAGTCATTGGAGGAAACGACGCTTGGAAGGAAGGTATCTAGCCTCTGGACATCATGCTGGAGTGAAGCCACTAGCTTCTACCAAAGAAACTGGGGGGAAAACAACTCTAGAGAGACATACTGCTAGGAGTGATCCTCGATTGGGGGTCATTCCCATCGTAACGTAGTAGTATTTTCTAGAATGAGTTTAGTCTTTGTTCTTTCTCGTTCTTTTTAATACATGAGAATAGGTTATCGAGTATAATTTTATCTTTTTTTTTTGGACTCGTAAAATCTATTCGAAAAAGGAACTCTTTGGAGTCTCCTTTAAGCTCTTTTCAGACTCTCTAAACATGAAAATATTGTCGAGTGAGATTGTTTCTTTTCACACTCATTAAAAGGTTTGAAAGGGCATATTTTGAGTGGTAGTTTATCTCTTTTTCGACCTCGCTAGACTAATTGCGAAAAATTAATACTCTAGTCAAGAAAGATTAGAAGAGTCCCCCCCTGTATTTGTTTACACTTTTTTTGGGCTTGGGAGACTAAATTTATGAAAAATTCATCCATAGAGTCGTCTTTAAGTTCTTTTCAGACTCTCTAAACCTGAAAAACCATTGATTTTACCTTCTTTGGGCTCGTAAAATTATGCATTGAAGGACCTATGTGAGTCCAATATCTAGGACCCATACAGGACCGAACCGCTCCTTCTTCAGGTCCATTAAACATATGACGAGAGACTCATATAAATGATGATCTATATCGAGCATCTATTATCCTCCTTAATCTTGCTAAAAAATAAAGAGGTACTCATCTATCTGGATGGGGAAAAATTGAAGGAAGTGGGTCAAGTTTTTTGGAATCCGCTATGAAAACTATTGTCTCCCTTGAGCATGGCACCTATTGGTGTCTCATCTTATAATTGGGTAATCTTCTTGTCTCCGAGTCATATCGATTCCATGTTTCTCTATACTTTTTTTTTCCAGTCGAAAAGTGATCATATTATGCATCACATTATATTCTTGGTACTCGTCAAGTCAATGCTTCCAAGTAACTTGTCATGCCTCATAATGTTCAAGGTAAGTTTCACTTCAAACCATCCATATCCAATATTACCAGTTTCCATTTCCTATGTTAATCCATACTAATTCGATTCACCATCTCACATCACTTTCCTATGTTAGTTTTGTGTCGATGATGGGGGATACATCAAGGCCCTCCTTCATCGAGTCTATTCTTGTCCACTTCAACACATTATCCGGGAATTAGACTTAGAAACCAATTATTACCTTGGGACCTGCATGCCTCAATGGAAGGCCTCCTCACTTTCGACAGTGGGTTTAAATCAATGAACCATGATCGATTGATTCCATGGATGTTCGACCTCAACTCATTTATTCACATTCACGGGAATGTACTAGGGTACCTTGGGAGTAATTTTCATCATTGGTGATTTCCCTTGCTCTTGTTAACAATATACATCAATGAACAGTAATCAAGTGGTTTCTACCATGTTCAACATCAAGTCCTATATCTGCATGGCTATATTCGTACCGCATCAGGATCAGGACAAATACCCTGGGTCAATGCTCACTTTGTTATGTGATTTTCCCGGGATGCGATGGAGATCATTTGAGCATGTTAAATATTTCAGTACAATCATCGTTCTAACAATATTACTAATATATATATTGTCACATATATCGACATTGAATTGATCCATGGTTATGTTTTTTCATCTCATAGCTCCACTATGTATTTTTTTGTGGATACAATCAATTCATGTCATGGAGCTATGGATCCACATTGTATATCTAGTGGCCATATCCTTAGTCATTCTTCCCATGTATCCGTAGTGTATTGGTCAGCGACCATGCTTTGAGTCATCTCGTATTCCGAACATAGGTATGCTTGCCTAAGAAATGAAACATATTTGTATACTAATTGATGATTCTTTGCAGCTTTTTCTAGGTTATCCTACTCCAACACCCTTGCATTGAAGAATTTTTAAAGTGTTTCAGCCATCAGTTTCTCTTCTGACCTCACACTTTAGAGGGAATTTGTTACACACCAAAATGTCACACTTGAGTTTCACACCCTAAGTGTCACAAAGTGACGTATGCACCTTGTTAAGTGTTGCATGCACTATCACAAGTGTCGTATGCACCTTACCTAGTGTTGGATTCAATTTTATAAGTGCCACAAACCATTGAAACCATGAAAACATTTTTCACAACCCCTAAGTCATGTTGGAAGAAGAAGCCCCATCATTTGACAGTCAAAACACACTTATTTCTTGGAATAATCGATCATTTTTGTGCATTTTATGAAGGGTGGGAATCCCCTACCCATGTATAGGGAGAACCGATGCTCCCCTTTCCATGTTAGGAGAGCACTACTTTATAGGGTGTATCTTTGTGTTCAACTCTAGGGGAGCACTAGTCAAGTTAGAAGAAATCAAGGGATCTCCGAACTTTTCCTAAGGGCCAAATCTCTTGGGATGAGATTTGTTGTATTCGACCCATATGTTATGGATTCATATTAGGATTATATCCCAACCTTAAGGAGCAATATCCTCAACCATATCCTTCATTTTCTCATGGTGGTTGTGCCTTTCAATCCTATATATTGAAGGTATTTCCAAGGTGAAAGGAGGAAGAATTAAAATACCAAACCTTTGATTCTGTAGGAAGCATCAACGTTTTGATTTCAAGATTCATGCAAGGGTTGGATGAGGAGAGATTGGAGAAGTGACTGCATCGTCAATCATGCTTTGTAAGTTCCTTATTTGGCTTTCCAATTAATATGAAATTGTCCTATTCCCTTAAATTTCATGTGTTCTGCATTTGCTTGTCTATTGTCGTTTAAGTCTTCATAGATAGATCTACTTTGTTTAATCATATACAATACGAGGAAGAGTTCCTTTTTTAGTCTTTGCAGGACTTCAGTTGTGTTGAGGAGCTTGTATATCAAGCCTAAGGATTGGAGCAGTGAGGATGAACATCACAACAAGGTACACCACATTCTTCTTCCCTCTTGCATGATTGAGTGAGTTATATCTATAGGGGTGTTAGCAACCATTTGTTTACTTTTTCCTTTGGACCAAATATAGTGGTCTTGGTCCAAAGGAGAGCTTAGCCTATCCACATGGTAATATTTCTCACAACAATATGTGAAGAACCCCATTCCAAAAAGTACTACCCTAATCCACCTCACACCCACTGCATGACTTAGAGAGGATCTTCTTGGGAAACCCTCCTTCACTTGGGGAATGACCTACCCAATAGGGCACCATGAAAACCCTCCCATACTTAAATTTGGAAAAAATTATAAGGTCTTTGAGCATTTTTTTATTTTGAAAAGGAGGGATTTAATGCACATGTTTGGATGGTTCTTTTATTAAATGTGGCTTGCTTGGCATGATAAATGTGACTTTTGGGCCATTGGAGGGAGTAATCATTTTTCTTTACAGGACCTTTCCCGGTTAAATCTATTCATGGAGGAACTAAGCCACCTAGACCTCCATAGGGGATTGAAATCCCATTGGTTGGATGTAGCTCCCCACTCATTGGTGGCCTTGGAAGATGAATGTTGCAGTTGGGAAGGTGACTTTAGTAATTGAATGATGCTTGGAACCATGAAGGAAGGATGATGTCACCCTTCTATGCCCAAACTTCCATCTTGGGAGGCATGCCATCACATTGTTTATGGAATGTTTGACATGTTTGACACATTTGGTGATGTTGTGGGCTTGAAGCCCCACTCTATTACTTGATTTGGGGATGACATGACCCTCCTCTAGCTTGATGTCCTAGTCTTTGTAGGCTTTCCATCGCACGTTCCATCTTGGAGAATACTTTTATGGGATAAAGTCCCATCATTTGATTATTTTTGGTCTTTTTGTAGCCTATGTGGGAAAAAAGGAAAAACAATTTGATAATTTATCTTTTTAACTTATGCTTTAGCCTAAAATTATAGATTTAATTGTAAAATGGACAAACTAGGGATTGGTTTTCCTCATATAAATATGAGGCAAGTCTTTTTTCACAAATAATAATTCATCACTTGAGAGATATATCTCTTAGACTAAATTTTTGACCTCTTCTTTTCTTGTGGAAAATGGATGCAATAATTGTCTAATGGTGCAATAAAGTCTAGCGACTTCTCTTGGAATGTTCTTCTTGGAAAATCGTTGGATTTTCTTTGATAAGGGTTGTGCTTGCTAATTCTTAGATTAGGTAAGGAATTTCTGAAATTTTGCATGTTTCTTCTTGAATTCAAGGTTATTTTGTTAAACCCTAGGAGGAGTATAAGGGCATACACCCTCCATCAAGGAAGTTTTTGCTATTGTCATTGAAAGGGCTTAAGGATTGCTACAAGTAGTAAAAGGGTTTACACCCTTGTAGCAAAACCTTGCTAGGGTTTATCTTCTTTAGGGATTAAGAGGGTTTACACCCCTAGAAGATCATAAAACTCTAGTTTAACTTGGTTGTGACCAAGCAAGAGACTCCATAACCCAATAGACAAGCAACTAGTTACATTGGAGATTGTAAAATCTTGCATTGATAAATGTGAAATTTTGTGGTTTGAAAATTCTAACAATAGAGTTTTATTATACATGTTATTGTCTTTATTCTATGTCAAGGGTCGTCATATTTAGCCAAGTGATTGAGCTACTATTATAAAATAATTTCTATAACCATTAGGTTTGATATAATTGTTTCTATCTTTCATTTTACTTGCAATTTAATCAAAGAAATCATTGTTTGATCATTGGAATTGAAAGTGTTTGTCTTAGGCTTAATTTTGAGCCATTTACTTGTTGATTTCATTGGTTAAATATTGTTTCTGTAGCAAAAGTAAGATGCAACCATAAGCGTTATCACTGAAAAATTTCCCGCAAAATTGCACACAATGGTTGAAGAAAAATGTCAATGCCAACAGAAATTAGTCCACCCATAGCATTAAAAGTCCATCAAAAGGAAAAAAAAACTATACAATTGGGTCAAAAATCAAAGTGCGCAAGTTCACCAAAGAAAGCACGTGCACAATGCGCAACATGCACATGCCAACACAATCCTCAGTGCACACTATGCACAAAATGCTTGACTATCTACGAGAAAAGTCACACACTTCTATGAAAAATGCATTTATGGATCTTGTCGGCCCCTCAACCACTTCTAATCCAACCCCAACACGATTTTACACTCATATCTGAGAGAAATCTAGCATGGGGGTTGGTCGAGGTCTAAAGGGTGCCCTAAAAGGCCCCTTTTTCACACTGTGAACCAATTACATTTTGCCATGAATGGATGTTATAAATAAGAGCCATGGGTGTGCTAAGAAACCAAGATCTTTAAGGTATTGTTATGCTTCAAGAATTCTTCCTTGAGAATCCTCTTTTCTCTTTGAATCCTTCCAGCACCATTGCAATAGGCCATTCCACTCACCTCTTGAGGGAATAAGCATTGTTTTTCTTCACCATTTGTCATTTATTCCATTGTATGGAGAGAAGATATCTCAATTAGGGAACTCAAGAGCCCTCCCAAGGAGGAAGAGTGGACTCATAAGTCCATGCCTTTCTCTACAATGTTTTTCCTACTAATCTATTGATCCATTAGTAGAAATATGTTGGTCATTGTTTGATTTTCATGGTTCTAAGTTTCTCAAGATTTCTAACATTTATTTCTTAGTTGTTTTTAGTTGTATTTATTTGTTTTCGTGTGTGTTTGGTTTTTCTAGCCCACTCTTAAACTTATGTCTTGTTTAGCATGCTTATCTAAACATGCAAGTATTATTGTTTTTCTCACCCAAATGACAAAACCAACACAACAAATTGGCGACCATACTGGGGATCGGTATCAAATTCCTCCCTATTTGAGCCTTGAGAGAACTTCATTTTGATTGTTTTCCTTGCAGGTACCAAAACCGACCTATCCCAACCTTCCAAATTCAAAATTCAGAGCTGAGGAAGGAGTATTTCACTTGAAAATTTCTCCCCCAATGCGTGACAAGAAGTGCGTAGATTTTCGGGCCCACAGACGTGCACTATGCATGAAACAATATTCATTAATCTATGCATTCTACACATTGTGTGCCCTCTGCATGCCTGTCAAAACTGTAACCCGCACATAAGTCCAGTTTTTCAAAATTGTAAGGGTTTTTATGAATGGTTTGAGGGGCCCTAGCCTTCAAATTTTATTTTCATGCAGTTTGTAAGGAAACTACACTCCACTTAGAGTCCTTTATCATAATAAAGGTTAGCTAACATAGACACTTTGGGGGTAAAAAGAATCACTATTTTCCTCTTTTTCTTTGTTTCCACATGGATGGATCATTTGGATCATAAAATTTTAAGTTGAAGTTATTGTTTTCATACACAATCACTTAAATTGGGACCATAAGTTAATTTTGACCCTTAGGTATGCTCTTCCCCCACACCCTAGTGTGATCTCGGGAATCAGAAAGGTGGTTAAAATGACATTTCATCTCCCTTAAAAAATATTTAGGAGAGGACAAAGTCCCCCTAGGGTTCCTCTTAGTTGTTGAAATCATCTTAAAGCTTTGTAAGGGCCCATACATTCCCACATGTTTTCAAACTTAGGATAGTTTCTAAATGATTTCTTAGTTTACATCACAATCTAGGGAAGTTTAAAGATCAAAGTAACGGGCCCATACATGCCTACATGTCTACAATTTTAGGATTGTTTCAAAGATTTATTAGTATAGACAACATTTTAGGGAGTTTAAAGGATTTGTAAGGACCCATATGTCCAAATTCCTAATTGTTTAGGGATTTAAATATTCCACAAGGTTGTAGTAAAGAAACATAGTAAGCTAGGTAAGAATATTTGTAAGTACCACAGGAAGTCTGCATATTGCAATCTCACACTTAACTTATTAAAATCTTTGCACACTTGTCACTTTCTTACACACCACTCCTCACACACATACTTTCTATTTGAATAGTGGAGGTCGAAGTAGGAGTTCTCCAAAGGAATTCTGAAAGATCTGACTACTTCTTTGGAAATTATCCACTCCCAATTAATTCAAACGAGGTTGGTCCATGACCCCAATCTCTCAACCCACCACATATAAAAAATTTGTAATAATGCACTAAATTTTCCTCCACAAGAGGTGCCAAAATAAATCTTTTAGTCTAGGTAGGATCTCGGGGGTAGGCATCCAAATAACCCCCCAGTATCAGGTTCTCACATTTTCCAACAATAGAAGTTGAGAAATAGGGAAATTTCAAATCCTTCAAGTCAAGTGTTACTACACCATAAGGTACGGAGATACATGTGAAGGGTCAAAGGCCAAGGTCTGGTTGTTCTACGCATCCCTTCTTAAGTCACCCAACTCTTGTGAGGGCATCCAACCTGTGACCCATTTCTGAGGCCAAAAATCTAAATGTCACACTTTGATGAGGTACTTAATGGCCAAACTTAGGATATCCACCCAGGTGGCGATTGTGGGTTGCAATCACACCTTGATCATATTTTGTGTGGCTATTGGGAAATATCGCCAGCTCTTTCGAGATTTGCACCCTCTACCCCTCATTATAACTGATTACTTCAACCTTCACTAGTTCCTCTTTTAGTGGCTTCAGACTGAGTGTTATTGGAAGACCCAATTCTATTTGAGAGGAAGGACGATACGTCTTCTAGGACACGAGAATTGGTTTTTATTTTTTCCCCCATGCGGAAAAAATCCACCTATCCATATGCTTGTTTATTTACAGTTGATTTATATATGATGTTCATTTGATTACATGCAATTGTGAGTTATACTATCTTCTGAAGGTCAAAAAGATACAAAGCTCTTGTTCATTTATTTATCTCTTGTCACCATTTGCACACATTCACTTTGCTAGTAAAAAACCATAGGGGAACCCCAGAATCTCCGTGGTTCCAGACACTTGCAGAATCTCCCTCCTATTCTAGGAGGAGTCCCTAGTATTGCCAACTCACCGACTCAACCATCTCACACCCCCGTGAGTGCTAATATTTTTGGATCATATTTACTTGGCTCCACTTTGCTTGGGTACAATACCCAAGGTCACCCATCTATTGGTTCTCCTTCACGAGGAGGTAGTAGTCAAACTTCTACCCAAGGGGGAAGTATAAACCCAGCAAATCCTGCTCAAGGGACATGTCCACTACCTACTCACACAATGGATGGAAATAATTCCCCACCCAATATCCTTATGCCATACTTGGCATCCCTCAACATTCCTAATTTGACCAAACTCATAAATGATCCCATTTTACATGACCCCAGTTGGCCCAATATGCCTACAAAATTGCCTTTAGATATTCCAAAGTTTGAAGGTAAACCGGGGGAAGATATCGCCAACCATGTTATGACCTTCCACTTATGGTTCTCTTCAAACAAAATCATGGATGATTCTGTTCACTTGAGGTTATTTCAAATAAATATCACAGGCTCATCATCCAAATGGTATGTGGACAAAAAATCAAGGTCCCATGTGACCTTTGAATCATTGGCCAAGGCCTTTTTGTCCTTTTTAAAACTAACAGTTCATCATGATATTGTCTTATAACTTATATTTGAGTTAAAACAAACCACTTCTATCCATATATCCAACCACATCCATGAATGGTGTCGGTGACGCAGTTTCTGTAAAACAGAAACCACCAAAGAACAACGTCTTGATTGGTTTCTTAAATCCCTCGTCTTTGTCATTTCCAAGGATGTAGCATCCACTTTTTCTCAGTCAGAAGAGGAAGCCATCAACAAGGCCCAACAGTTTGGACTCATCTATTCTCAATTCATTTATTTATATATAATATTTCCTGACGCACCCCGACCTATACCATTTGGCCAGGACAAACCTGAGATGTCCCACACTGCGGATGGGTTGATTGGTTCTATGACCCATCTCAACCCTTACAGCCACCCATCACCCACTTATGGTGCACATCCATATCCACAACCATATGGAGGGATTTCCTATTACCCTCCTCCCACTCACCAACAGTCATATCCTGTGGCTACCCCTCCACCAATGGGTGGACCCTCACCGATACCCATGATGCATTCGGTCTCTCAACCAAGTACAATTTAACCTTCAACCCCTGCATATAACCTCAATAGTAGTGGAAGTGCTTCAACTTCCTACATGCCATATGGATCATCTCCACAAAAAAATTCATATTTTCCATTTCTTGGCCCTCCACATTCAGTTTCTCCCCCACCAGGACAACCACATGCTGATGTTAACTTTGTTCAATCCTCTCCCATTCAACAAATTTAGACTTTTGAACAATTGAATACTGAAAATACGACCCATCCTACGAATAATGTCAAGAATAAAGGAAAAAACCAAAACAATAACAACCCAAGACCAGGAGGAAATAAACCCCAACAAAACCATCCCACTGGGGGCAACCAAAATCCCCAAGGGGGCACCAATAATAATCAACCATGACAAGGGAAGAACAATTACCTCATAATGAACTTCCCTTGTTCTCTATGCGGTGAGTATGGACATTATACACACCACTTCCCCCAAATTGTCGACTTCAAACTGATGAAAGAATCCATGAACAGACAACGTCCTCCAGTGCCACCTGCCCCTCAACAGGACCCACAACAATATTTTCAACCGCCACCTCTGGATGTTTTACAAAACCCTATTCCACACCAAGGTGTGATGAATACCCAATAGGAAGTACACCCTGATCCACCCAAAATGGGGCAATATCAAAACCTAGATCTCAATCAACCTAGAAATTTGACCGATCGCAACATCCTCCTTACTAGCGAAGAAGAGATTCTTTTGCAAACACACGATTTTCAATATGGTGTTCCCTCAGAATCTACCCCAACCACCTCAGAAGCAGATCCAGCTACAACCGAACAACCATTGATGATTCCACGCCCTAACACTGAACCAAACCCTCATATAACTTGTATGTCGTTATGATGGAATGTACATAACCCTCATGCTAGGGAATCCCATAACTACAGTCTAGTTTACGACTTAGCACAGTCTCCTGTAGCCATGTCTGTATTGGAGGTCCTCCAAACCTGTCCAACTTCGCGAAAATCCTTGATTTCATCCTTGGGGGCAGTCAACCCAGTTGATACTAGACTCATCAACTTTGATATAGATAGTGGAGAACCACACCTCCCCGCCAGTTAAGATCCATAACATCACAGTTCATCAATTCATCATCGATGAAGGTGCATCCACATGCATCATGTCCAAAGTAGTATAGCAGAAAATTGGCTCACCTGAGCTAGTACCATCTGCCATAACCCTGAGAGCTTATGACGGTCGACCATCATAACCTGAAGGGATATTTCAAAATGTCCCTGTAGAACTTGGGGGGAAAACCATCCTCATCAACATTGAAGTTATCGATGCCCCACTTGATTACAATATCTTGTTCGAACATAGCTACATGTATGCTATGAAGGAGATATCCTCTTTTGTATTCTGAATGACGATGTTCCCCTACAACGGGAAAATAATAACCATTTACCAACTCACACATTACGAGCCTAATAATTCCACCAACATTGATAGCATTCTCCCTCTTGTCCACACTATCTTAGATTATATTTTGGTCATTGACATGGGTCCCGAAATTTTCAAGGACCCATCCTTGATGGGGACATACCATGGAGAACCACCTCTCCTACACCCTTCAACACAAGTGTGTAGAGTATCTTCTAATGGAACCGATATCAGAGATGATACTCCTCCCACAGAGGCCCCTCCCCACATCGAAGTTCCACCAGTTGGAGAATTATTACCTCATAAATTCCCTGAGAACCCCACTGCACCACTTATCCCAGATTCCCCCCCCCTATAGGGGAAAATCTCGGTTTGGGAAATAGTTCCCTAAGCCATTACCCAAATTCCCTTTCTCTATCCCCCACCTAGATTCCAAGCATTCCAGGTAGCTTCTACTCTCACCCTTCCAAACATGGTTCTTCCCATCCCCGTATGGTATCTCCATCCACCCATGATGGTATCGACATCATCTCTCCCTCAGAAATAGGGATTACCATTGCATATCCCAGTACAGGTTCTTGCCAAACCAACTCTACCCCAACTAGTAGAAACACCCCCACCACTGGGGGAATATGAAAGAAGAACGATCCCACAACTCCACTTCCTCCTCGAGCTCAACCTCCTTGCGCACTATGCAAAAGAGAAGGACACCCCACTAACATATGTCCTACGCTTCCCAAGTTACACAATCTGATTCATCTCCCTAGAGTAACCACATTACTCACCACTCCACCAAGTACATCCACTGCTACTATGGAGTCCTCAACCACACACAATAAAGGGTTGCGAACCAAATTATCTTGTGCCATCTATTCAGAATATGGCCTCTACAGTCATCATTTCCCAACTCTACCTCAATTCTTCCAAACATTAGTTGTAGTATGCCAAACATCTCAGCCAGAGTCATCTCAACCACTCCTTATTGAGGCTCACATTAATGATATTCGATATATTTTGTCGTTAGTCCCCAAGTGAACGAGGTACCCTCCACAGTATCGAGACATTCACTTTATGTCCAATGGTACCTCACACCCTGTACACGATATCCCATCTACGTCCTCACCACTTTAGGACAATAATGCTTACCCATTGACAATTCCCCCTGTCACCTCCCAAGATACCCTGTATTCTCGCATGTTTCACTGCGATGAAGATATCCTGGAGGAACTCACTACCCCCGATTTCCCGTGGAATGCACTCCATCATTGAGCACTTTTTCTTTCACAGGAGGCCTTTCCTCCCCCTATCCAAGCCTCCTTGTGTGCAATTGAAACCAAGGATTTTATTCCGTCATGGCATATAGATTGGTTCAACAACCCTATCCCTACCCCAGATGCTTTTGAAGAAGGAAACATGGCCAACATCTCCCCCACCGTCAAAATTGACATTTCCATTAAACCAAGAATCATAGAACAAATCACCATTGGCGCCACATGCTCCCTTGAAGAACTCATCGCTTACAAATTTCTCTTTCAGGAACACTGAAATATTTTTTCCTGGTCATATATGGAGATGCCCGACCTCGATCCTTCTATAGTTGAACATCGAATCGACACTTGGCCAGATGTCGCCCATGTTCATCAAAAGAAATGCCCCCTTCACGCATCCAAATTTGAGCTATCAAAGCCAAAGTTGACAAGTTATGCGTTGTCGGGTTCATTTACCCCATTGCGTACACTTCATTGGTCTCCAACCCCATCCCCATTAACAAAAAATAAGGCACTATTCACGTCTGCATAGAATTTTGTGATCTCAACCACGCTTGTCCCAAAGACAATTTTTCAACCCCTTTCATCGACCAAATCATCGATGATTGTGCCGGCCACGAGTCACTGTCCTTTATGGATGGGTTCTCTGGCTACAATCAAATCCAATTCCATCCAGAAAATCAGTATAAAACCAATTTTACTACCCCTTGGGGTACCTTTGCTTATCACGTCATGCCTTTTAGACTCAAAAACATTGGTGCTATGATTCAATGGGCCATCGTTTTTCATGATCGTGATCGCATCATCCTTTCTTATTTTGGTGACCTCACTTCTCGGTCCAAAAAGCGAACCCAACATCTAGACGACTTACACATCGTTTTCCAACAATGTCATCAGTTCAATATCCGCTTGAAACCCCTCAAGTGTGTATTTTTCATCACTGTCGGGTGCCTCCTTGGGTTCATTGTCTCCCAACACGACATCACTATGGATCCCCTCAAGGTCCAAGCTATCACACAAATTCCACCACCAAGGAATTTATGCCAACTGCAAAGCCTACAAATCAAAGCCAACTTTTTACGTCGCTTTGTCCCAGACTATGCCACTCCTGCACATGGTTTTCTCCACCTACTACATCATGATATTCCATTTCGATGGGATGACCATGCTCAAACAACCTTTGATTATTTAAAATATTCCCTATCCAATGCCCCTTTGATTAGTCCTCTAGACTATGTTCGTGATTACATTCTCTACTTATCAGCCTCGAATGTCTCAGTTGCAGGAATCCTCGTCCAATTAGGGGATGATGGGCGTGAATATGTCATTTACTATATTAGTAAAAACATTTCAGGGCCACCCTTCAAGTATAATCATGATGAGAAATTGGCATTAGCAGTTTTCCTCGTAGTCCAAAAACTACGACATTATATCCTGCTTCGAACTACCAAAGTCATAGTAGATTCCAACCCCATGCAGTACTTGCTTAGTCGAAGGCATATTAATGGAAAATTTTCCCTATGTATCTTTATCCTCCAGGAATACGATCTAGATTTATCTACTCCCAAAAGCAAGAAATATCTAGTCCTAGCTGAACTCATTATAGCTTTTCCCTCAGACACTAAAGCTTCCCCCATTAATGAGGATTTTTTCGATGAACACCTCTTCTTCACCCCCTCCGATGACCCCTGGTACGACGACCTCCTCATCTACCTTCACACACATAAGTTTGGGTCTCATCTCTCTCAAGATGATCGTCGACACATTCACCATCAGGCCCCTCGATACCTCCTCATTAGATACGTTCTCTATCGATGTGGGGTCGACACCATTCTTCGTCGATGTCTTACCATCGACAAAGCTAACAAAGTATTGAACGATTTCCACAATGATGCTTGCGGTGGTCACCTCTCGGGTATGTCCACTGCTTAGAAAATCAAGGGTACTTCTGGCTCACTTTGTTTAATAAATGCATCCATGCTGTCAAGCGATGCAAAAAATGCCATCTTTATGCAAAAAAAGCACGAGCTCCATCAACTCTTCTACACCCAGTCATCACCATTGACCCCTTTTGTAAATGGGGCATAGACTTCATGAATTTCCATACTCCATCCAATAATGGACACAAGTACATTGTCATGGAAGTAGATTACTTTACCAAGTGGGTTGAATCCATGCCCACATCTAACAACACCACTGACACAACAACACATTTCTTCTTCAACCATGTCATTACTCGGTTCGGCGTCCCACTACAGTTAGTGTCCAATCATGGTAAACACTTTGAGAATGAGATATTTGTGGAAATCTCCTCAAAGTTAGGATTCACCCACGATTTTTCCTTCCTGTACTACCCTCAGTCTAATGGCCAGGTCGAGGCTGTCAACAAAGTCCTCAAAACCATGCTACAATGTATCGTCAACAAACATAAGACCAACTGGAATCATATGTTGTTTTCCGCGTTATGGGCTTATCTCACGGTAGTCAAAACTGCCACCGATTTTACATTGTTCCACCTCATCCATGGGATCGAAGACACCCTCCCTATCGAGTGTGAAATCCCCACATTACACACTTCCATTGAGCTATTACTTGACAATTCTCCAATGGAGCAACTCCTACTGACCTTAGATTCGCTTCATGAAGATCGTCAATCTTCATTACAACACAATGAGGAAGATAAAAAATGGTCCAAATCCACCTTCGACCACCATGCCAACTTTCACTCATTTAATGAAGGTGATCTCGTGTTAGCCTACGATATCACCCACAATACTCTCGGCCATGGGAAATTTGAGTCATTATGGCATGGACCCTTCATCATCCAACATTGCCTCACTGAAGGTGCCTACATATTGGTCTCTTCATAAATCTACCCTCTCAAAGAGCCCATCAACGGGTTGTACTTAAATAAGTTTTACACCTAAGCATATCCCCCCTACCTTAGGTTTCTCTGTGTAAAAATTTGTAGAGATTTTAGTCTTATTTATCACCACCACTCCTCATGTCTTATCTAGCATCCACGTTATTGACATATGCATCATCCATCAGCCTACCACATTGGTTATGCTGACAGTTCCAGCCATTGGACCCAGAATCTCGCTTCAACCACTTGGGCCCTATATACTCCCTCACATGTCCTGCTCCACTGCGGTGGAATATGTTTGGGCTCAACCACCAACAAACAAGCTGAATACGAATTTGTCATTGGTATCCTCGTCGAGGCCAGTCTCCACCACATTTGTCACCTTAACATTTTATTAGATTCCTAGCTTTTCGTCCTACAACTCAACAATGTATATCATGTTCACGATCCTTGCCTCTTTCGCAAAAACCTGCAAGTTAGACTCCTATCTCGCAAATTTGATTCCATCACATTTACACATATTCCAAGACAACTTAATGAAGTAGTAGATCACATGGATAAACTAGTATTAGATTGGCATTTATCACATTAAACAACATTTTATACATAGCATCATACATTTTTCACAACCCATAGAAAATACATCATACATAAAAACACAAGGCATAGCGACACGCATGATCAAAAAGTATATATATATATATATATATATATATATCAAAACTCGACACTCAAGGTGCCCCCAGAGCTCCCCCCCCAGGTCCTCTATTAGCTGGAGGTTCCCCACCAGCTGGGGGCCCTCCAGGTCCAAGAGGTAGTCACCATTCATCACTACCCCCACCACTGTTGCTCGACGGATCAGATTTCACCACTCTACTGGTACTCTCACACACTGCTCCAGGACCTCCTCATCCTGGATGTGGGCCCACATGCCCTCATGCACACCCTATAGAACCTGCTCGAAACATTTGTGCAGGTCCTCCAACATCACCCCGACATTTGCTTGCGACTCTCTCGCTGGTCCAACACCAACATCATCTCGTCATCGCCTCTGTCCAACCCCTGGCTCTGCAAGCACCGGTTGAGCTGGCCCCCGATGAGCCGGCTCCCCAACAACCTCAACCTCTCTCCCTTGGGATCCCACATATGCAAAACAACACCAAATATAGTGTCAACATCCATATACATATATTATCAATTCTATCTATCAAAATCATAAAACAATAACACAAACAAATACCTTGCTAGTCCCAGTCCTCCCTAGGAGGGAGCATCATATATGGATCATGGTGGTAGTCCATACCCGCGTATGGATACCTCAAAATAACCTCTGGCATATGGCACCACACTTGAGCCACCATGGTCGTGAAATAATGGCCACCCTCCTCACCTCCATGTCAGGCCAAAACTTGGGCCCACCGCATCAGTCACGGCTCTCGTCACCCAGTGGGCTCTAGCAAGATCCTCGGGTGCAACAGAGGAACCCTCTCTAAAAACAAGGCCACCAAAAAGAACAAACAGGTTCCCATCCAGGACCTTCTCCACAACCCTCACCTGACCACCAATGATCTACTAAGTAGCCAAGGATCCGTAGATTCTCACCACCATTTCTGCCACACACTCAGTAAGGAGGTCATCAATGGCCTTGATGCAGATGACCAAAACTGACATAGGGTTCGTCCCAGTACAATGGAAAACCGTTAGGGTCTCCACCCGATCATCCTTGGGAAGATGAGGCTCAATAGGAAGGGCCATCCCATGGAATTGGAGCCCCATCAGGAAATACACATCCTCTATGGCCCAGAATGTCAGTTTCTCCCCTGTAAAAATAAAGCATTGCAGATCAATGCTCCACATCCCGATCAAATACTACAATAGGAACTCTTGCTATCGTATCAGGGGGCATTTGAATAACTTGAGCAACCCGTAGGCTGCCAAGTGTCTCTGCACGCTCGATTGTGCTCTCACCACCTACCGTAACCGGTACCATTCACACTCTCTCCAATGGACTGACATGGTGTTGTATACTCTGGTAATCACTTGTATCCACACATAAACATTTGATGAGCCTCATCATCCTTCAAAAAACATAAAAATAGAAAAAATCACAAACCCTTAGCTTTTCCCACAGTGCACGGATTTCACCCAAGCAGGTGTGCACATGTGTGCACTTTTTCTTTGCATAACTACGCACTAATGCACAACTTTCTGATAAACAATCGCACATGAGTGTGCAACTATCAATCAAATGGGCGTGCATCTCATGCACGCCTGTCTTCCCAACCCTCACACCCACATGTGCGAATGTGTCAAGCACAACCTCACATCATGCGCGGTAAATTGGGTAATACCCATGCATATATGTGTGGGTATTTCTCCTTTTCCAATGCATTGGTGGTCCCCTACCCTTAAAAACCCCTGTACAACCCTCCATACAACCCCTATCTACAAACTAGGGATTTCATAAAATGTAGGATGATAGGACCACTAACCTGTCTCTCACCACTCCCAGATCGATATCCTTAGGCTCCCGCAATCTCCAAATATCCTCACATCTATCTCGTCAGCTCAACAATAGTAGCAGGTACAAATGAGATGGCATTGTGGGTCCAACAACCATATATATTCCCTTCTTCCCAACTTCCACACTCTGTTACAAGAGCTCAGAGCCTCTGTTTTCTGATCTGTTCTCATCCACGGGATCCTTGTCCCACCATCTACACATTCACATTCCCCAGGTCACCATCAATTCTTGGACCCATAGGAGAATTTTTTTCACGTCACGTTCAGGTATGCATGCTCACTTTCAATTCTATCAAATAGTTGTTATATGTTCTTTATCATCAAATATTGTTCACGTCGGGTATTTGGTTTTCATGTGTGCAAGTACTTGTTCCACAAGCTTACAACTCCTTCAGGTATATGTTCGACACTGGCATGTAATTATTCCCTCTGTAAATCAATTGCATATCCCAGTCACACCCTCTGACATTTACCTTTAGGGTCCTTACATTCGGCTCTGCAGAGGGTCCTTATTCCCTCTGTCACCCAATAACACTCTCACCCACATGAGTTGTGATGATTTCACCCTCTATGAATGGGAGTCTCAATAGTCTTGTGCACTTCCTAGAATGAACCCCATACTTCTTCTCCTCATATTTCTAACCTTCCCAATGGACTTCCAGGTCATATCATCGTGGTCCTATTGACTGCATCTTCGTCGTATCATTATCCGTCCATCTAATCCACCATCATTTTTCCCATCTACAGATTGTCCTCCATTCATTTACCTAATACAGAAACCCAACCATGGGGCTCCCACCCTCCACCAGTTTTGTTTCACAAATTTGCACCCTAACAGGCCAAACCATCTTTCACTGGGGCACCCGTTTCTGTATCTGTATACTCAACCCAAATTATTCTTTATTTCTTTGTTAATTGTATAAAGTCTTTGTTTCCAGCATATACATAGTTTTTTTCGTCATCATCCTTGATGGCCTTCTTTCCCTAGAAAATAAACTCATGTCTGCCTTAGTTGGGGCATCCACTCTTTTTCATACTGACATTATTCATGAACCCCAAGTATCCCAAGTATATGTACTCATGATCTCTGAGTTTGTCCACTTTGTTCACTTCTGGCACAATTTAACCCCATATCTAGTCATCCCCCTGACACCAGATCCATTTTTATAGTTGTTGTCGATCATCCTTAAAAATTCCCCAACCAAGGGAAGTCTTGAGTCTCATAGCATCTTGAATTCATTCATGTTACCCATCAGTACCTAATATCACCTATTACTTAGTGGATTTCATGAATCAATTTTCTTCTTGGAGTCATGTCTCCCTTTATTTCAACATCAACACAATTTCCATAAGGGCGACATTATCTTGACTCTCCTTAGCTTTTCAATGAAGAGTCTCGGAAAACACATAGAGAATCATCATTGCTCTCTCATTCCATTGACCCCCATAACATTGTTTAAATTAGTAAGACAACTGAGAAGGGGGGGGTGAATCAGTTGTTATTTTGCTTAAACAATTTTAAGTCTATTAAAACATTCTTAATCTTTCTTCAAGTGATCATCAACATTATACAACATATGGACAGTAAAAGTAAAGAGAATCAATCACACATAAGGTATACACAGAGATTGATTTTCACGAGGAAACCCATAAAGGGAGAAAACCTCTTCTTCTTCAAAATGATAGGCAGTCTTTTAAGTTCTATACATCATCTATAATTGAGCACCAACTCAATGTGAGGTTTCTACCTCTGTTTTACAAGCTGAAACTTGTTTGAGAGCACTGACTCTCTTATTTATCTAGAACCCACTAGAAGGAAGCACCAACTCCCCTAATGTTCCATCACCAACTGGATGGAAGCACCAACTTCCAGTTATACAGGCTCCAACCTGTATAACAGAGAACACTTGTTCTCCCTTGCACCACCCTGCCACCCTGGTTTCTCTGGCTGCAACCAAATGGAAGCTACAACTCCCTGTATTCAAGCTGCCACTTGAACCTCTAAGGACAACAGTCCTCACTAGCACCTCCCAACCACCCTGAAATATGAATGAATAAACAAATAGACAACTACACATATAAATCGATTCTTACCACTTCTTCTCTGTTCTGTAAATCTGGTCTTCTTCAAATTGTTCTGCAATTCTTCTCTTCCTTTGTCTGTTCTGCAAATCTACTCTACTTCAACTTGTTCTGTCATTCTGCTCTGCTTCAACTTATTCTGTCATTTTGCTCTGCTTCAAGTCTTTTTCTAATCGGTTACTCTTCTCTGAGTTTTATTTCACACTGCGCATATTCTCAGTCTCACACTGCGCATCCTCTGATTTTCCCTTTCTTATAGTTTAATTCATTTTTTGTTCTGAACGACCAACCTCGCACAGTCTGTATCTTTCTCTTTTATGCACACCCCCCACAGCAGTTACTCTTCTCATCTTCTTAGGAAAAATAAAAACCGTCCAAGCAACTGAAACACCAACCAATCAGGAATCATGAATCCGTTTCGCTAATAGATTCGTAACTGATAAATTAACTGTGAGAGAGAACAGTAGCCCTCCGATCATATTCAAGTTTATCTGCACCGTTGGATGAACTTTATTAATCTTGCCTTTAAATTGGGTTTCGACATTTCGCCATGCATGTGGCCAAGTGTCTCGACACTTCATATCGCGATCTCTGAAACTCCGATACAGAGCTTTTCTGTGCTAGCTCCTTCCTCAATATGACCAATTCCATGACCCAGCGCTTATGCATAAAGTGCTTTTCACGAATTCGCATTTCGTGAGTTTGGAGATGAGGCATATCGACTCTCCAATTCGTGATCCCCGAAACCACGAGATGGAGCTGAGATCAACGGTCCACGATCTCGATGAATCTATAGTCCAGATCTCATCGTGAATTCACATCTCGTGATTCCTTCGATGGAGGTCCTTGTTACTCCGAGTTGTGATAGGCGAAACTCTGAAATGAAGCTTAGATCAATGGTCCATGATTTAGATGAATTTATGGTCCAGATCTCATCATGAATTTGCATCTCACGATTCCTTCGATGGAGGTCCTTGTCACTCCAAGTTGCGATAAGCGAAACTTCGAAATGAATTTTAAATCAACAGTCCACGATCTCGATGAATCTACGGTTGTAATTAAATCGCGATTTCGCATATCGTGATTTCAATGGTCATATTTCTTGACTCTCCAAGTCGCGAGTCGCGAAATTCCGAAATGGATTCGATGGTCCAGAACACACCTTGATCTGACGGCTACAATTAAATCATGATTTCTCATATCACGATTTCAATGGTCATATTTCTTGCCTCTTCAAGTCGCGAGTCATGAAACTCTGAAATGGAGTCGACGGTCAAGGTCACACCTTGATCTGACGACTGCGATTAAATCATGATTTCGCATATCGCAATTTCAATGGTCATATTTCTTGCCTCTCCAAGTTGTGAGTCGTGAAACTCCGAAATGGAGTCGACGGTCCAGATCACACCTTGATCTGATGGCTGCGATTAAATTGCGATTTCACATATCGCGATTTCAGTGGTTTATATTTCTTGCCTCTCCAAGTCACGAGTCATGAAATTCTGAAATGGAGGCTCGGATCAACAGTTCCGATCAACACTTGATCTGACGGTCATCGGGAATTGTAAATGGGATCCAACGATCAGAAATGTTGCTTCTCCTCCCAAGCAGTCCCGATCAACACTTGATCTGACGGTAATCGGGAATTGTAAATGGGATCCAACGATAAAAAATGCTACTTCTCCTCCCGATCTTACTTTGTTCCGCTTACTCTGATCTTGCCATCGATGATCTGCCAACAATCCTCTGCAATATCTCTTCTGAGCTTATTCAAATCTTCTCTGCAACATCTTCTCATAATGCCCATCTATTTCATACTTTCTTTACTCATGCCATCTTCACTGTTGTCATATTAACAGTAACCAAAACAACTAGTAAATTATCACCTTCAGACTTAATGTAAAGGTTATTGTCAACAGTACCTTTCTTGAACCCTTTTTCTTGTAAAAATTTGTCCAGACTATAATACCAAGCTCGTGGTGCTTGTTTTAGTCCATATAAGGTCTTGTTCAGCTTACAAACATAATTATGATTATCTGTCAATGAGAATATTTCAGGTTGCTCCATATATACTTCTTCCTCTAGATCTCCATTAAGAAATGTTGACTTAACATCCATCTGATAAACTTTAAAGTTTTTATGACATGAATACACAAGAAACATTCTGATGGCTTCCAATCTTACCATTGGTGAAAAATTTTCATCAAAGTCTTGACCTTCAACTTGTGCATATCCTTTACAGACCAATCTGGATTTATTTCTAACAACTTTCCATTTTTCATTCATTTCATTTTTGAACACCCATTTGGAACCTATTACATTCTTATCTTCAGGTCTAGGGACAAGCTCCCAAGTATTGTTCTTTTCAATTTGATCAAGCTCTTCATTCATTGCTCTAATCCAATCATCATCCTGGCTAGCTTCCTCAAAAAATTTAGGTTCAGTCATAGATAAAAAGGCAGCATGAGTTTGTTCTGAGTCTTTAATCAAATTCCTTCTTGTCTGAACTCCTTTATTTATATCCCCAATTGTCTGATTTTCAGGATGATTCTTTCTAATAATTCTGAGAGGTGATTTTTCTTCTTTCTGCTGATTTGTGTCAGTCTGAGTATTCATATCTTCATCTGATTCATATTCTTCCTTTTCTGATCCTTGGATCTGTTCATCTTCATCTTCAACTATATCTTATGTTCTTGGTTCAGCATTACTTACATTTCTGACTGGGATTTCTTCATCAACTTTTATATCTATACAATCAACTAGTTTATGCAATCTCTTATTGTAGCATCTGTACCCTTTACTATTTGTAGCATAACCTAAGAAGATACCTTCATCAGCCCCGTCATCATATTTGCCAATATTTTCATCATTGTTCTTGATATAACATTTACTCCCAAAAAATTTAAAATACTTGATTGAAGCAGGTCTTCCAAACCATAGTTCATAAGGGGTCTTGTCACTGTGTGGCCTGAGATGATCTTTGTTAAGGATATGAATAGTTGTATGAATTGCTTCCACCCAATAAGTCTGAGGTATGTTCCTTTCATTCATCATTGATCTTGCCATTTGTTGTACTGATCTATTCTGCCTATCAGCAACTCCATTTTGTTGTGGAGTCCTTGGAATTGTGTACTCTCTTTTGATCCCATGTTTATCACATAACTCTTTGAAGTTCCCTGAACTAAACTCTCCTCCTCTATCATACCTTACTGCCTTTAATCTTTTTCCTGTTTGATTCTCAGTCAAAGCCTTAAACACTTTGAATTTTTCAAATGCTTCAGATTTTTCTTTCAAAAAGGAAACCCAAGTTAGTCTAGAATAGTCATCAATAATCAACATAAAGTAATTTTCTTTTCCTGTACCTTATTTACTTGATGGTCCACATAGATCCATATGTACTAACTGAAGAGGTTTTTCTGTTGAAGGAATTTTTTTAGATTTGAACTGAGTGCGAGTAAGATTTCCTATCTGACAGGGTTTACAAATAGAGTCACATGTATTTGATATCTTCGGAGGATCTTTTACTGCCCCATTGTTTCTGAGTTTGATTATGTGATCAAAATTTAGGTGACCAAGTCTCCTATGCCACAACCAACTTTCATCATATTTTCTTAACTGACATTCTTCTTTTTCTTCTTTTAACACATAGACATTATTTTTTGTTATTATGCCTTTTGCAATCAGTTTTCCTGAACTCAAAGCCTTTATTTTACAGTCTTTAGAAGTAAAAACAACTTCACATCCTTTGTCACGAACTTGACTGACACTTAGTAGATTATGTTTCAGACCATATACAAACAACACATCTTGATCTTTTCCTTTGCCATTACTCAGGCTTACCATTCATTTACCCTTTATTTTTTCTGGTGCATCATTTCCAAAAGTTAGATTCCCTAATTTGTTTTCACTTAAAGTTAGTGATCTAAAAATGAAGAAGACTTGTATTCTTGAAAATATTTGCAAGTAAAATTTATGTGTTAAAATGCAAATGGATCAACTTTGCAACACAAATTTAATAGGATTTATTCATTCAATATGCATATAAACAACAGCATAATCAGTGAACAGAAAACACATAACACAGCAAATGATAAAGGAGTTCACCCCTCTCTTGGGCTACATCTCTTGGTCCAGCTTCCAATGGATCATTTGTATTATTTTCTCAAAGTGCTAAA
>SNQJ01S0024730.1:24242-56102 GCA_010110895.2 Picea sitchensis | reverse complement strand
AAAAAAAAAAAACTATTTGAATGTAAACAAATTTTTTGATAAAGTAAACATGGAGATCAAAAAGTGAAAAGTAACCAAGTCACGAATACACATATATGAGATAGAATAGAAATCTAATTTTATTTCATTCTGAGATACCAAAAGTGTTTTTCTCTTTACAAAAACCCTGTGAGGGCATGAACCAAAGTATGATTTAGAGATCCCTGATGAACACCATACAAAAAGAATCTGACAGTAAAGTAAAACTGAAATTGATAATCTGGATCAGCTTTCCACAAACTGCTTCCATTTTGACTATGCAAGATATCCTTTATCAACCCTGAAACTTAATTCACAAACAGACAAGAATACATAGACTATCAAGGATGGATCAACACCTCTAAAAATAGCATTTGAAAAGTGTGGTTCAGTCTTGAACCTTACTGTCTACAATAAGAGAATGTTGTCAAGAAGAGAATTAGGTTTTAAATAAACTCAGAAATGAATGAAAAATGAAACTATCTCATGTAACTAAAGAGCAAACCTTAGTCTTGCATTCTCCTTCTATTCTTCTCTTGTCTCTTCTTCTCATTGAGCTTTTATTCTTTCCCAATAAGTTGAAGTAGTTCAACTACTTTCTTTAGTTAAGTTGATTTAACTTAACTAATCAGTTTAGGATAAATAAATAACAATAATATAGTTAACGGTCTTAATTAATAATAACTAGGTACGTGGGACCCCTTGTGACTCATGTCATTTCTTCATTTTGATTCATGATATAACACACAAAACATAATCATTTTGAGCATATCCTACCCTTGTAACTCCCTTGAATATCTTTTAAACTGGATATTTAAATATTAGCAATAATTTATATCATATCCAAAAAGAATATATATCCACATTATCCACAAAATATCAAAAACAGGGCTTGTTGTCCAAAAATGTTGAAACCATTAAGCATTGTCCTCATCAACTGAAATCATATAAAACATAATTTAAAAACCATATTTGCCACTTTGTGAGGCAATTTTCCTCTTTTCATTGTTGTTTCCCTTAGACTTTTCTGAAGTAGCTTATGGTTGATTGCACCCTTGGGGTTGTATCTCGTTGATTACATGGGAGAATTCATCATTTAAATGAAGGCGGGAAGACACAGATTTCGAGGAATCAGTGGTGGGAGAAGAAGGGGAGGCAGTTGTTTTTCCCTTGTCTTGCACAAGTTGGGGAAAATCAGTTTTCAATCTCTTACTGGCGTGTGAAGACTGAACTGGTGAAACAGCATGGAAAATTTGGACATTAGGATTAACAGGTGGTGGTAAAGGCAATGACATAGTGGGCCAACCACGATGGTGAGAGACAGGCTGGTTGATGATCTCTTTCCAACCGTCATTTGTGGGGACTTCGGGATACAAAGACACATGTGGAGGAACGAGAATGTTGGGGATATTCTGAGGAGGTTGGAAAGGGGGTATTTCTGGTTGAGGGTGCATTATCCCATGGAAAACCCAATGAAAGAACCCAGCTTGGAACAGTTGGTTCAATTCTTGCAGATCGGCATCAAAATGGATAGAAAACATAGGCCTCTTATGGCCTCAATTCCAATTTCCCCTGCCTCTATTATTTTGACCATTGTTGCCTCTACTGAAAAAAATCATCCTGTAGCAACAGTTTCTTAGTAATGAAGCTTTTAATAAACCATACATGACACTCTGCTTACATGAATCAAAAGTTGACTCTAAAATTGAAACAATATACATGCAAATTCATCCATAACACATCAATCATTAATTGCCATGTGAACAAGGAATGATAGGGTTCATGGGAAATATGGAGGGAGTGTAATTAGCGAAAAATGGTAGAATGATAGGGGATCAATATACGAATATTGTTCAACAATTAACCAAATAATTGAGTGTGTATAAAAATATCAAGGATATCAGTCATCAACCCTTGTTATGTTATCTTTTGTTTGCTTCCACGTAGACCTTTTCTTTTAAAATTTATAGCATAGAACAAGGATGCAATAAGTGAAAATGGGATCGTGGAGGGGATGTAATTAGCGAAAAAATGGTAGAAAGATAGGGAATCAATATGGATATTGTTCAAGTGAAACAATCAAAACATGCTACCTTAGATGCAATCAAAATTTATCTCTGTCCAGAATTTTGAAGTTTAACCAGTATTATGTTTCCAAAGCAATAATCCAAACTGATGCCTTCTTTGACAAATTTTCTTGTTGGCCTCTGAATTATTTTACACAATAAACTATTTGATATGCTTAGAATTATTTAATCGCAGTAAGCATTGTAACCATATTATCATTATATGACAGACATGACGAACAACATCAAAATCACTACAAGAATACAACAATAGTCTTTGAGCCACGATTCATAATATCAACCCCAATAATAATCCTTTAAATCCAACAAGTTCATGCACAGTGTTCCCAAACAAACTCATATCTAGCATTAATCTAGCCATCGTTCAATGCAACTTCTTCTAAATTTATTCTGGGCATTATTACTCTATTCAAGCATCAAATATTTCGAACACAGGTGCCCCCTTTTTTTTAACAATCAACATAATGATTGAACCAAGAAAAAAACATTCATTATTTGGAACACAAGCTTCAACAGATTGTAATTTCAAATGAATAGGTGAGTACATACTTTTTTTCCAGAATTTCCAAGCAAGGAACCAACTAAAATCGTGCCCAAGTAATCGAGCAAGAACAGTGCTCTCATCAACTCAAACTGGATTAAACAATGCTTTCATTGTAATGTGTAGGGTTCAAGATATATCAATGACAGTAAGTGGTAGAGACAATGGGTCAATTCAACCAGAGGGTTTGGTAGTTGCATAGCACGGAAAGCTTACTCCATAGAGTGTTTTTCATAATATAACAATAATTCACAACATTGTTATTGACTTCATGAGCTTCGTATAATAGACTATAACTTCCAAAGAACAAGCAAACCCAACACTTCCTTCAACATAGCATAATGAGTGACCAAATAAAAACCCGTGCCCAACCAAAATGACACGAATAATGCTCCCATCAAAATCTGGGTAAGCAATGTTTGTATAATGTTCACCACACAACAGTGACAGTGAGGTCATAAGAAGGCAGGCTAACAACTGATGGTTTTTTCATTGACAAGGCATGGAATGTTTTAATCCTTCATCATAGTTCACATAAACATCCACATGGTCGAAATATGGTGTGGGTATACTACCCACAGAGACCAGTAACATCAATCTATAGGTGGGGTATTCGCAAAGCCATAGGTTAGGCTAACTGAGATAACCCATTTCAACAGAGAGGCCAAACCCGAATACATAACCATAGGCAAAGCAGGTTGAACCACAATTTTTTACTTGGTAATTCCCTGCGAACGATTACACACAGCAAGGACATTGCGACCAAATTTTAAATGCCAACAGTCTCAGAAAAACCACCATAGGAAACCAAGGATGCAACCATAAATACACAGTTCCAAAAACATCATAACAGCTTGAGAATTACACATACCAAGAGAAACTAGAGCTAACATTTGATTTAAAGGCAGAGCAATTCTCATGGATGAAAAATTAAGAAAATCCCATACCTATAAAAGATTGTGCGAGGAGAAAAACCAAGGTTGTATACTTCCTCCACGACCGGGAAAGGCAGAGCATCAGCAACTAACATAGCCAAAAATGCAAGAATGACTAGGGTGATGGGCTCAAGGGGAGTTTGAGTGATGTTCATTTACTACACGTCACTTCTTCCTTCATTTCCTCATTCATATCTTATTACAATCCAATCCCACTAGCCAGCTCACCATACCACTACATTCAAAACCATTAATACAACCAAGTATCCAACTTTCCATATTACATTCTGCAAAGTGCGCGATAGTCCAAAGTGTGCCACCCCTTGCCACTATCAAATTTTCTCAAATGAAAACTTGCTAGGAACACAACCCAATTGAAATTCAACTAATGTGCATAACAATAGTAGCAAGGGTCGAGATCACCCAAACTTTTTCCATGAACAATATACAATATCAAAAATAAAACTGGAGTGTAATTCTTTCATCCAAAAGGCAGCATAACCATATTTCTTGAGGGATCATCAAAACAATTCATATCCATGTTTTAATCACCCATCCACCACATATTACCATAAACATTTTAACCATGATTTGAAGAAAATGAGTTGTAGAAAACAGTGTCGCTACCAACACATAGGCAAATAAAATATAAGTGTCGCTTCTTCAACATAGTGCCATAAGTTAAACAAGGGGGTCCCACCTACTAGTATATTATTAATATAGTTAAATAATAAATCTTTTCAATCATTTGCGAGCATAGTATTCATCGTTGTGCTTTCAAGCGTCAACATGGTCAACCTCATTGATACGTTGAGAGTCAGTGCTTGTTATCACACTACATCTAGCTCATCATCAAATCCATCCACATCCTCTACTCCATCACATGATCCTCCTCCTCCTGATTTTCTTCCACATGTATCAGTTGCAACATCTATCGATCGTCCATCCATATATGATCCTCCTCCTCCTCTTGATTCTCCTCCACATGAGTTGGTTGCAACGTCTATTGATCATCCATCCACATCCGATCCTCCTCCTCCTCATGTTTCCCCTCCACATGGGTTTGAACATGTATCCATGTCTGATCCTCCTCTTGCCCCTCCTCCCCCTCTTCCTTCACCTGTGTCACAACCCGCTGATCATTATCTTTCTCCTAGTACATATGTGTCATCATCCATCGATCCCCCTCTTCCTCCTCCTTTTCCACATGTGTCACAAGCTTCTAATGCTTTGGACATTATGATCACATTGGGTATTGTTGATGCACATATTCATGATATTGATATAGAGACACTTGATAGTGCACTTATGTCAACATTTGTTTCTGAGATAGTTTTTCTTGATAGAGGCTCTACCTCTGGTAGCAAAGACACTAATACAATGATTATATTTTACTAATATTTAATTTTTCCAAAGATTTTATAAATTTATATTATCCAACTATTATAATATATGAAATTTATTCAATTAAATTTAAAATAATAAATATAGAGAATAATAATACATTTTGATCTATACAGTTTCGATGAAATGGTTCACAATTTTTTACTCTAATACAGACTTTATGAATCTTTTATTAAAAAATAATATCATCAAACATTTTATAATTAGTATTTTAATAATTAGTAAAATTGACAAAGGATTCTATACTTTTAGATAAGTATGGATCATTAAAAAAATTCTTAATTCTAACTAGACTCTAGAAAAAGACTCTTTTAGAATTTACATGTCCTTCCTACATTGTCACTTATTTCAAGGATGATGTGAGAAGGATTATTAATATAAGTTTACATCATTATAAAACTAAAGAATGGAGTGGAATAGATGAAGGCCATGATGGTTGCACTAGTTAAGGTGGGGACTTCCATCAAAGTTGCTAATGCCAAGTACACCACAAGTACTATAGATGTTGCACAAAGTTATTTTTTTGGAATTGTCCTTAGAAGTTCCATGAAAGTAAGTATATATTTATTTAAATTTTCATTTTCTCACGCAATACAAATTTTGAGGTTTGAATATTTTTTAATATCATTTTTTCGTTAAATAAAATATAATTTAAAATAGATATTTACTATTGTATTCCACCAACTTTGTGATATCTCAATTAATGCTTAGCAATTCAAAGGTTAACGTAAACATATTTTAATATAATACAACATAAATTTGCTATAATAAACAATAAATATAACAATAAAAATATATCAAAACCAAATCTTATGCTTGTACGTCTATTTATTGTATTTTCAATATCGTGGTTGTTAATGGTTGTTAACTTTTCATATCCAACATAATTATAAAATAAAGGAAAAAAGAAACATAATTGTCCATTATAGATACCCATAATAAAATGACACATTCACAATATAAATGTCAAAACAAATCATTTACATGAAATCNACTAGAATTGCAAAAGGAGTTCTTAGAGCATCACAGGGACGACTCTATCCCCCATGGAGCCTAATGTTAGTAACAATTGTGGTATCAGGATTTCAAAGGGTAAGAGATCCGAGACCCTTCGAGTCTCTAAAGACCGATAGGATCCTAGCCGTTGAACTTGGCGGGACACGCGTCAGACATCAGAAGGAAAGTCAGGATTTCAGTTCATTGGAGGATCGGAGTTTCTGGAGACAGAGAGTTCTGACATGCGTGAATCACGATGTGCAATTTCCCTACTGAATCAGAGTCGTCTGTCAGCTGAGGCACATGGCGAGAGATCCCGCAGAGTTGGGGATCGGGGAACTGAAACTCCCATGCACATAACAGCGGGAATCGCGATATCCCGATACGCGATTTCCCGACGAAGCTACGGATCGTAGTGGAGGACAGGTGTCAGAAGAACAATCCTTGTAGGAAGACAACGCTAAGTGGCATCGGCGTATCGCAAGCTCGGAGGTTCGCAGGTTAGAGATGCTAAGATTTGTGTATTCAGAATTGCGAGATCGCGAAAAGCGATATCCTGGCAATCGCCGGATTAGCATGTGGGACCGCAAGAAAAAGTGGATTATAGGTGGCAGGTTGTCGCTATGCGTGCTCGTGTCCTCATGAACGCCGAAACTCCGATGGAGGGTTTAAGCTACGATCACCCAAAGACTGGTCACATGGATCTTGTTCTAACCGATAGGGGCTAGCTCCCAGGAGGAGGAACTCATCGCATATCGGGATATCAGGGATCCCAGACGCAGGGAACTCATGCACCTCAAACTCACGAATCCCGAATCCCCGAAATCCCGAAGCCTCATCACACACCTCCTTGCCGCCACGTCCATCCCCGTGTCATGCCAGTCATATTCTCTTCCCAGCCCCTGTGTCTTGTCCACCCAGCTCGTACACTTCAAAGCTCATGAATCCTGCCACGTACATTTGCCCTGTCATTTTCCCTTTGCCCATCCGTCCACATGGCCTCTCCTCATCCCATATCTGCATCGAGCGTGTTCAACTACCCCTGCTTGGTCACCATCCGTTCATCACTTCGTGTCAAGTCTCCCAGTCATCACGAAGGTCTCCATGTCCTGTTGATACAGAGTCGGTCGGGCCTTTCCCAATCTCAGTGAAGCAGTTATTGCAGCAATTGATGGTGTTGGACATCTTTTCCATCATAAATGGAAAATCCAGAGATGAATGTAAGCTAGTCATTTCATTCTCATGCCCTTGGGAACACGATTGCATCTGACTAAAATCCACGGGTGTCTAGAGACTGCATGCACAGTAAATGTGAAGACGTAATGTCTTCAATGCGATGTCTCGATTTATCTTCCAGTGTTTTTGATCCAAGTATATGTAGGCATTTCTGCCATTTTGGGAGGTATCGATGGTTGACCTGAGCTCCCGGGTTGTAAAGTTTTAATGAAGCATTGTTGTTCTGGATATATATGAACTTTGGAGACTTCTTTCCTTATGAATGCCAGTTTATCTCATGTCTTTGTTTACACTGTGTTAGAGCAACTCGGAATTGGAGGATCCAGTCGAGCTGTAGCTATTATAGGATGATGTTGTAATGGATCACTGTAATAGTTACGGAGCCTCTAATCAGTTTTTGTGATTTCCTTAACGCTGAACGACTTGGAATTGGAGGATCCAGTCAAGTCTTCTTTCAGTTTCTTGAAGCCCTGAACCAGGAGGATCCTGCTATCAGAGTTTTTCTCCTACAAACCGCTGTAAGCCTGTTGCCTAGAGCTGTTTGTTCACTTTCTCCTAAGTCTTCCACCTGTTCATATTTAAATCAACCCACTGGCTGAAGTTGGGATTCCAGACCTCCTCTGTTCTTTACGTACCAGACTCAGTCCCTGAGTTAGAGTGATACCTCCTAGAGCCATTATCTCCATTTGATCACCCTTTATAAACAAACCGTGACATTAAACTGATGGGCGTTGGGCTCTGCTCCTGCAAGCAATCCAGGAGTGACTTCTGACGCTAANTACGGAGCCTCTAATCAGTTTTTGTGATTTCCTTAACGCTGAACGACTTGGAATTGGAGGATCCAGTCAAGTCTTCTTTCAGTTTCTTGAAGCCCTGAACCAGGAGGATCCTGCTATCAGAGTTTTTCTCCTACAAACCGCTGTAAGCCTGTTGCCTAGAGCTGTTTGTTCACTTTCTCCTAAGTCTTCCACCTGTTCATATTTAAATCAACCCACTGGCTGAAGTTGGGATTCCAGACCTCCTCTGTTCTTTACGTACCAGACTCAGTCCCTGAGTTAGAGTGATACCTCCTAGAGCCATTATCTCCATTTGATCACCCTTTATAAACAAACCGTGACATTAAACTGATGGGCGTTGGGCTCTGCTCCTGCAAGCAATCCAGGAGTGACTTCTGACGCTAATAGGTGCACAATGTTGTTTTTGGACTTGTGTCGATTCCATCATGTTGTGATAGTTACACAAAACCCCCTCCATTATTCAATTTCATTAATAAAAATAATGGAGCCTATCAAAATTCTAATGTTATCATAAGATGGTTCCTTGAAATTCATTTTTTTTCTATTATCTTTTGAAAACCCAAAAATATATAAATAAAAATAAATTATTTGGTATCACAATAAAGTAAATTAGTGCATATTTGTACTGATCCTACTCTTTTAAGTTACTTCATAATAAAACTAATAGATGTTGGTTCAATAAAAGTTGTTGATATTAGTAATTACAATATTCGATGGGATCTTGTAATTAATGATAAAATCATAGCTTAGGTTTAAAACTAATTCATCTTCATGATTTTTCCTTACCTCACAAGATCTTGTTTTCATGATAGGGTTTTGAAGGAGCTATTCAATTTTTGCACGATGATTTGAACCATTAAAATTCTATGAAGATCAAAGACTGATTGCAAATGGAAAATTTTAATACTTAAATTAGCATTTGATGCATAGTGAGTATTTTTGTTTGTTAAATTAGACATCAAAGTGTTAATAGTAATTTCTTATGGTTTATATCGTTGCTATGATTTATTTATTATCATTATGATATCTATGTCTAACATGATTACCATATCCATCACAAACACTTAATACCTTTCACCTCCACTCATAACTCATTTCCTGGCCTTAGTTTGAAATGATTCATCAACTTCCCATAAACTATTGAATACATTTGACTAAACCCGAGCTCATACCATGCCACCTCATTGATTACACCATAGAATCAATGTTACAATAAAAGGTAGATACTCTCAAGCTGAACAGGCCTCCGTGAGACAAAAGAACTAAAACTGTGAGACAAAGGAAAGAAAGTTTTGGTACAGAGAAAATAAAATATGGAGTCAAGTACCAGAAAGGGTTACAAGGAAGAATGGAAACTCGATTTGAGCCTTATGGAGTAGAATTAATCGATATTCACCCTGAGTGTATGGTGATATTGGAGAAGACATGATCAAAGCTGGAGGAAATTCTTAGAAAATTTCATTGGGAACATAGAAGACATGATCAAATCTTTTTCTCTCTTTCGATGGTGAATGTGCATAGGTAGGAAACTTGACCATCCATTTTTCTGAAAATTCTTTGTCTAAAATTCTAGGTCTTCCTCAAATAGGTGAGAAGTGGTTTAAGAAAAAATCCATTGACTTGAGATCCTAGACCCTATTCCTCATAAGAAATAGACAAAAACCTAATTGGGTTGCAGGGGTACCCAGGGTTTGGTTGAAAGATACATGGAAATACCTAGCATTTATAATTCAGAAATACATAACACATGAGGGACGTTTTAACTTTATTTTCCTTTACCATATTATAATTTTATTACATATTAAATGATAGAGGCTACTAAATATGTCTTACTACTTTCTTAAATATCTAACTAAGATGTCAAAGGAAATCTAGAAGCAGGAGAAGAATGCTAGCAAGTCTCTTTATCATCATGGCCTAGTCAAAATTATTGTCAAGATTTAATTGCATAAACAAGGAATTGAATGGGATAATTTTTTAATGGATAATGGTTTTAAAGAGAAAGACACCACACGGGTTGTTATAGGAAATTTTTTGCAAGACAATACAAATATTAGGTTAGAAAATGTAGTTGATAAGACAGTGGATCCTACATTTGAAGATATAGAGGATGTACAAGAAATTCTTAGAGTTTCATGGATTAAAAATGATAAACGAGTGAAAGGTATTAAGAAGGAAAACCCAGTTGAAAAATGGATACCTCAAAACAGAACAACAAATCCATTGCTAAAAGAATTCAAGAGGATCAAAGAAAAAATGAAGAATTGAGTCATGTCTTGAACAAACCAACAAAAAAACACAAAGTTCAAACCTCATAATCAAACCCTAGATCAACCCCTAAGTTGGATGAATCTCGACAAACATTTTATGAATACTTATAAAGTATGGATATTGTGGATGGAGGTCCTCATTCTATCAATGATAAAGAAATTTCTCAACTAACAATATTAACAAGAAAGATTTTCCTACAACTATGGATTGCGAAAAAGAAGGTAGACATACAAACACTAGCAATGAAAGAGGTCAAACTTCAATACCAAATGAGGACTTACTCACTTTGTCAACCTTCATTATAACTTCCCAGTTAAAGAAAAAGAAATATCGGGTTATGAGATTAAAAAATGAGGTTCAGGAATTGAAAATCCCTAAAAGGGTCATCAAAAATGAGAATGAATCCTTGAGGGTACATTGTTTAAGGATGTTGGATGAGAATTGTTGGACAACTTATTTGCATAAGTTTTGAACATTCATTATCTATCCGGGAGTCCGTAAACTTCGAGGTGCAAGCACAAGAAATGAAGGATCAAAGATTATTCAAACAAACTAAGAATTAACTTTACTTGAACTATTACAAAGTGAAATGAAATTCTAAACTAACAAAATAACAGAATGGGACTATGTCTATCCAATCTAGGGTACCACAACTTATAAAGGTAGAAGCTCTGGTTGTGAGATATCATGGCTCAAATGGCTCACACAACGATACTCTTTTCACCTATGGATATCGATGATTGAAAAAAGAATATTGATCACACCTTCATTAACTCAAATCAAATGGCTAAATTGTTCCAATCTAAGGTTCGTAGCTTCAATGGTAGAGAAGCAGGTCATAAAGAGAAATTGTTTCAAGATAATGAAACCTCTTTGCAACAAGACTCGGTTTAAGCATGAAATCTCAAAAGAATACTTATACATCTAAGAAATCAAAGCAAAGGATTCAAAATACTAAATCCCTTCAATTAATTATCACAGTCTTCTTGGTTGAAAATCAGATTATAGAGTGACTTTTTCCTTCTTAAGTGGTAAGCTATAACTGTCATGGTTTCAATGGTGGAAATGTTGATTGCAAAGTGTAAAATTATTTACAATAATACTCTGCTGGTTGTGAAGTGTAAGTAACCCAATCAAGAGGTGGCTCGCTAAAATGATACTCTATTTAACTATGAAACAATGATTGTAAGGAATACTAAAACACACATATGCATTGATGAATGACAAAACCTTATTCTAAATTTCAAAGCCAACCAATCAAATGACCTCTTATGATTTCCAACTGGTTGCAAAACATGCTATAGTGTTTCCTCGGGACTCAATGGTCCGAGGAATCTTGTAGCAGTACTCTGAGAAATCTCTTTAAGTTGTCAATCAAGGATGGGAATGATTTCTAGTTCTTTATATCAACACAACAAAATATAATCTTAAAAGAACTCCAACAAATACAAAACTGATATAGATTTAATCTAAAGAAAAAATAACAATTAAAGAAAGGAAATGTTGCAAATTAAAGAGAAAACAAAGAAACAAAACTCACACATTATTTACAAAGCTACCACATGAACCAAACATGGAGAACAAAACCCTTGTTCTCATTTTTTCCCAGCTAGCTTGCAAATATCACAACGACAAAGAAATTACAGGAGCCTAATTTTTCTGGTAACATGACTGATAAAAACTCATATATTTAATATTTTTGTTTATTAAACAAAAAATCGAAATAAACTAATAATTACATTTTTAATCCTTTATTAATCCTGGGCTTAGTGGAAATGGGTACAGATATACCAAAAATGAAGAAATGGTGGGTGAAAATAAGGTATACATGGTGGTTTTTTACAATAAAATATGAACCCAACAAGAATGTCAGTTTAAGAGATGAAAATGAGAAGCTAAAGAAAGAGAACGTCCTATTAGCAAAACAAACGTATAAGTGGTTCAAGGAAAAGAAGAAACCGAAGTTGCAAAACCAGAACCTACAAGTAAAAGTCCTCATGCGCAGACCAAGAAGACAAATAAGAAAAAAGAGGTTGAACAACACACTAGAGGAATGAATTCAACTCAAAATATTAATAGTTTTATGAAATCACTTCTAGCATATGGTTATATCTATACCAAAGCCAATTTTACCTCAAGTCTTGTTTATTTTTGTGGCACACACCTCCATTCTAGCCAAGGATCTATCATAGCAATGATGTTTAAGATCATAAGGTAATAACTATTTCATTTTGATTTCCTAAATTTAGTAAATAAAAATCGATTATGTTATCTTTGTTTAATAGAACTATTGGATTTTTGTAATCGCTCATTTGTTGTTACATATGCAAACATTTGTGAAAGAAATGGACACATGGGTTATCAGCCTTATTTTCATAGGATGGTGTGTTGCTCTCTGTTCAATTAGATTTGATCCAAAAACCCTTGGTCAACGTGCAAGTCAACCCTATTTTCGATGTAGCAGTTTTGTAGTAGCAAGAACAAGAATATGGCATTGTTAAATATCACGTTTGAAGATTTTGCTCAAGGATCGAATCAAGGATATTAGGCAAAAAATATTCTGTAATAAATAAAAGGAGTAATCTTAGATTGTATAGTTACTACATTCAAGTATTATAAATAGTCAGGAATGTAAGGACCAACGAGAGGAATTTTGGAATTTTGGATTTTTCAAAAACACGGGTTAGATTGAATTTGTTACTTTTATCAAGGTTTAATCTAGTTTCTAAAAGATCTAGTTTGCTAGCATGTTATGTTGAATGAAGTGTAGTTGTTAGCATTACATTTATGTTAAATATTAATCACTCCCGATTCATTCAATCATCATAAAATTACTTTTGTGGACATTACATTATGCTAACTAACTAAGTATTAACCAGAAGAATATGTGTTTCCATCAATGATTAATTTTATGACTTGTGGAAATTGTTGAGTGTATTTTAACAAATGATGAAGCCTTAAGAATTCCTTCTTAAAGGCTTGTCATTCATTATTTTTCTTATTCTTGTTACACGCTTTCTGTCAGCCAACAAAGATTAACATTTCAACCAGTCAATGTCTTACAGGTTGTGAATGGACTAATATAGCTTTGGAATACAGTTCATTAGACTTTTGTCTCGTAACTATATGTTTCCAAAATTTATGATTATCTCTTTGGTTATCAGTGAAGTGTAGATGTAATTATTGATATCTATTTTTAGTAGCAATCATTAATGTATTTAAAACATTCTTGAGGTGATGAATTCTTTCTAATTCTTGAGAATCTATCTTCCTTATCTACACACTTTTAGTTTTGCTCTCATTTTTGAGATATGAATAATGGATAAGTTTTTTTTTATAAACATTGGTTAGGATAGATTGAATCCTAAAAACAATAAAGCATTTTCAAAGAGAAAACATATTGAGTGGCAAACTGAGCCGATAAATCTGTCGGAAACTACCATCCCAAACGAAAACTAGCCTGATTGGGGCTTATGATCGAGTAGTTATCCCCTATTGCAAGAGAGATTTTTCCCACTTATCAAAAAATCACTAGGTAAACCTATGTATTATGTCTAATTTATATATGACTTATCAAGGAGCACATGGATTTATTTTCTCATGAAGAAATATGAAGTCTTTTATGAATTTAAAGAGTTTAAGACTCTTGCGGAGAATCAAACATAGAAGAGAATTAAGGTACTGAGGATGGATAATGGTGAAGAATTCTACGAAAATTAATTTGAAGAATTATGTAATAAGTGTGGTATAGCAAGGAATAAGACTACTCCATGCACACCTTAGCAGAATGCAGTTGCAAAAAGGATGAACATGATGTTGATGGAAAAAACAAGGAGCATGCTTAGTGGTGTCAGGTCATGACATAAATTCTGAGTAGAGGTAGTGGTACTACATGTTACCTAGTCAATTGATCACCCTCATCAAATATTGATGACAAGAATCCACACAAGGTATGGATTGGTAAGAAACCTTCTCTTACACATATCAGGGTATTTGGATGTGATGCCTATGTACACGTTCCAAAGGAAAATATATGTAAATTAGATAAAAAGGCTGAAAAGTAAATCTTTATTGGTTATACAGATGGTTTGAAAGGTTATAAGCTTTGGAACCCAAAAACTAAGAAGGTAGTGTATAGTTGAGATGTGGTATTTAGAAAAATCAAAGATGTTGTCAAACAGAAAGTCCTACCCAAGTTGGAAGATCCATAGAAAATAGAGTTTGAATTGAATGATAATGAATCAGACTCTACATAAGAACATGAATAATAAAAAAGAATCTCATACTCTGATATTGAGGAGATTGGTTTGGGAAAGAAGGAAACAAAAATGCATACTCCACTTGATTTTTTCTCTAATTTTTCTTTGTTTGTTACTGATGGTGAACCTAAAACTATTAGGGAGGCTGTGAATTCAGAGGATGGAAAACTCTGGAAAAATGCCATGGTCTAGTGGAGTTGTTGGTTTGAAGAAATCCCATTGGAAGCAAATGGGTGTTCAAGAATAAGTTGGATGCATAAGACAAAATGGAGAAACAAAAAACTTGGTTAGTAGTAAATGGTTATTCCCAGGTAGAGGGAATTGACTTTTGTAAAACAAAAAAAATTGTTTCCAAGTTAACTTCTATTAGATTTATTTTATTTGTTGCTAATGCTCTTGATTTTGAAGTAGAATAGATGGATGTGAACATAGCATTCCTACATGAGGACTTGGAAGAAGAAATAAACATGAAGTAGGTGAAAGGATTTGCAGTGTGTTATCACATGAAGTTGTTCACAGTCGCAGGTGATAGCCATAAGCATAGGCAACAAGCGGGTGTAGTTTGCAACAACAGAGATCCCCTATGTAGTTCAGTTTAGCACCATCTCTAAGCATGGTTGGAAGGATTCCATAGTGGGAAGGTGGATAAATTTTAGTGGGGGTGCTAAAATAGAAGGCGCACCCAGATCAAAGACCACAAGTCATTTCGACACTGCAACATGCTCAGGCATTAATTTCCTTGAGCGGGCCGAAATCCAAACCACGGTATCGTGGGAGAGATACATGGCGGAATATGGTGCATTTTGGGCCCAAAAGCAATGTGGGTCCAAACAAACCTTGACGAACCCAAAATCACGTGCTCATTCAACGTTGTATCCAAGGACAACATGTGGTCGCCCCTAGTCGTCAGGCTGCGTCCCGATCCCGAGGAGGATTCAACTAATGAACAAGGACTGATTTTTTCAACCCGAATTCACATGCTTATTCAGTGCCCATTCCATGAGCAACACGTGGCAACCTTCTAGGCGTCAAATACTCATCCTGATCCTGAGAAAAGAGAAGTTAATAAAACGAGGGAGTGGAGGTTGAAACCTCGACTCACCCCATAAATAGAAAGCATGGAGGGTGTGGCCGTAGATATAGGATTGGCAGCCAAAGGTACCACGATGGAAAATTTCTTCTTGCAAACCCATATTGATTTGAGCTTGCATATGACAGAAGGATATACGCATAGTCTGACAGAAGGATGCACAGACGAAGAGACTTGGACATGATGGCTAGCTCACACTCCTAGCTACGGTCTATTGTTTTGAGAATAAATACATCAGATGAATGAGAAATGTGGGGTGGGGGGGGGTTCAGTTGTAGACGACCTGAGAGAGAGTTAGGGGCAGAGCACTATATTTCTCAGATTGGAAGCCTGAGGGGCATGGATTGTAAACTATTATGTTATTGAAGATTCCTTTGAGTTGGTTTTATCAGACTGTCTTCTTAGTTTCAATGTTGTTTTTATTCTTTTCTGGATGTTGCATCTTTTATTTATGGATTCCTAAGGCGGTAGAGGATCCGTTGTCATCTTTCCCATGTTTCATCGTTTATCACTCAGACGCTTTCTGTTTTTCTTCTTGTCTGAATGTAGCATATTTGATCTATGGATTCCTGAGGCGGTAGAGGATCCGTTGTCATCTTTCCCATGTTTCATCGTTTATCACTCAAACGCTTTATATTTTTCTTCTTGTCTGAATGTAGCATCTTTGATCTATGGATTCTTGAGGCAGTAGAGGATTAGTTGTCATCTTGCCCATGTTTCATCGTTTATCACTTAGAGACATCATGTCTTCTTTCTTCTCATCACCACATAAATCCTTTGTCTGATAGACAGTTTAAATGCCTTCATTGAGCAGAATACTTATGACTCAATTTCCCAACGGTCTAGAACTGATCTGCAGTGATAACTGTTGTCTTTTCCTTTCTTTGAATTCTTGTTGATCCACCCACTCAACCCATTTTAATCCATTTTAAATTTTGATGGGTACTGAGATTATCCTCTAGCAGTCTGAGGGTGATTCTTAGTGCTAACATTAATGGCACCGTTGTTGGGGACGATGTTAATCTTTTATGCCATTATTATAGTTCTTTGCATTTCAATAGATAAGAGAAACATAAGAACAAGATCACTGAGAAACACATTCACAAGAGACACAACATTTATCCTAGGAAACCCTCTAGGGGAAGAAAACCCAGCAAAAACTTCCTTATCATAAATTGCCAATACAATGTCAAGAGATAACTCAAACCAATACAGAAATTCCTCTCCAAAAGATGCGCCACTCTTCTCCCTCTCTCCAACTGGTAAGTCGCAACTTGCCTCTTAGAAATGAGAAAGTGTGTTGTGTGTCAAAGTGAGACGCTAGCCTCTCTATATATACAAGTCTGGCACGTGTGAAGTGTCATCACTGGCAGGGCCGACTTCTCACTCTGGGTGGGCAAACCCACCTTTATTATATTTCTAGGTCTCAATAATAACTGCTGGGGCCGACTTCTTATTCTGCCTATTACAATTGTCTGTTGACCAATCCGCGAAACAAGATTTGGTCCTAATACAATAACCGACATGATCAATCCACAATGGGGATTGATCCTATGAATAATATAACAATAATAATAAGAATACTCTTTGCAGTTACATTATTTCAACACCCCCCCCTTAACAAAAAGGGTATTTTTCAACAGCATCAGGTGAGAGAGGTCTACATCATCAATGGCATCAGGAGGACAGTATCATCAATATCATCTTGGAACATTGGCTGGCATATTTATGAGTCATCGGAAGTTTTCTTCATCGGCAACATCTTCATTCTCAAAAGAATGCCATCATCATCTGCATCAATATGTATCAGTAAAAAAATGATACCTCATCACAACACTAGGTTGGCATATCATAGTACTACACTGGCTCAATGTCACAGCTGATAAGCTGGTAGCTCAGTGTCAGTCACATCTCGCTTTACGTATAACAATTAGGTCAAAAGCAAAGTATGCATCATCTTGTTTTACGTCTAACAACAGGGTCAGAAGCAATGAATCATCTTGCTTTACGTCTAACAACTAGGTCAGAAGCAAGGAACACATCATCATCTTGCTTTATGTCTAACAACGAGGTCAAAAGTAAGGAATCATCTTGATTTATGTCTAACAACTAGGTCAGAAGCAAGGAACACATCATCATCTTGCTTTACATCTAACAGTGAGGTCAGAAGCAAGGAATCATCTTGCTTTACATCTAACAACTAGGTCAGAAGCAAGGAACACAATATCATCTTGCTTTACATCTAAAAACAAGGTCAGAAGCAAGGAATCATCTTGCTTTACATCTAACAACTAGGTCAGAAGCAAGGAATCACACATCATCTTGCTTTACGTCTAACAGCGAGGTCATAAGCAAGGAATCATCTTGCTTTACGTCTAACAACTAGGTCAGAAGAAATGAATCACACACTCCCCCTTTCAGGGAGGGCCCTTTCGGACTATACCAAGTTTATCTCGAAAGTGTTCAAACTTTACACGAGATAGAAGTTTGGCCAACACATCAGCAACCTGTTCATCCGTGCTGACATATAGGAGCTTCAAGGCTCCTCTCTGTACCATTCCAAGGATGTAATGATAGCGAATCTCTATGCGCTTCGACCTGTCATGGAATACATGATTCTCTGTCATTTATATGTAGCTTTAGTTGTCACATAGGATCGTGGCTGCTTCCATTTCTAGGTCAAATAAACCGGTCAACAACTTTCGAAGCCATATAGCTTCACAACTAGCGGAACATGCAGCAATGTACTCTGCTTCCGTTGTGCTGAGAGCAATATTGGATTGCTTCCTACTCTGCCATGAGATCATGGCTGATCCCAAACTGAAACAACATCCGGAAGTGCTTTTTCTGTCAGCAACGCTTCCTGCCCAATCTGCATTAGTATATCCACTCAATGTAAAGTTATGATCTCCATCATAGATGAGACCATAATCTATTGTACCTTTAAGGTACCTCATCACATGTTTTGCAGCCACTAGGTGAAAACGTCTGGGCTCTACCAGAAACTGACTCAAGGTGTTCACTGCAAAACAAATGTTTGGTCTGGTGTTCGTCAGGTACATCAGTGATCAATAATCTGTCTGTACAGATTAATCAATCATATCGACGAAGTGTCGATAACTAACGGCGGTTTAAGCTTCCATGGGTGTATTCATGGGTTTTGCATTCCAGCATGTCAAACCTCTACAGTATTTCAACTACATACTTCAATTGGTTAAGGAAGATCCTCTAAAAACTCTGTCATACCTCAAGACCTAGAAATAATGCATTAGGACAAGATCTTTCATTTCATATTCTGAGGGAAGTCTCTTTTTACATTCGGTGATGACATTTTCTTCTCGGAGTTAAGAATAAGTCATCCACATCTGATAGTAACATTCTTGGCTCATCGTTCATAATTTTGAGTAGAGATTTGAATTACGCTTTACTCTTGGTAAAGCCTAAGCTCGTCAAAGCGTCTATATAGCCATACCAATCAGGGCTTCGCTTCAATCCATATAAGGCTTTCTTCAACACCTTGAACATGAGACTTCTGTCTCCAACCTCAAATCCTTGAAGTTGCTCTATATATACTTACTCTTCGATAACACCATTGGGAAGAAGGCATCTTCCCGTCCATTTGGTGCAGCTTCCATTTCCATCTTAGCTACAAGAGATATGATGGTTCTAATAAAAGTGTATATGGCTATAGGGCGAATGTCTATTTAAATTCGTAGCTTCTTTAGAACCGTCGTCACTTTCTTTATATTTCTCAATGGCACATTCGTGAACTTTATTTTGTGAAGAGTCATTTTGATGTTCACATCCTTACTTTGGGTAGGACTTATTTCCCTTATCATTCTTTATTATGGATTGATGTTCCTCTGTCATGGCATCGCTTGTTTATTCTTTTGAATGGCTTCTTCAAAGCGGGTGAAATCTTCATCTAGTAGACTACACATCAAAGCCGTGTGGCGGAGAGTGGTTTGGGTGCTGCCTCTAGGGGTTTCATACGGAACACCATACTTCTCTCCATCTTGAATGAGCTCTCTTTTGAAGGATTTATTTATGGGAGAAAGGTCATTTGAGGAGGTTCTTGAACTTGTTATATTGTGGTCTTTAGGAGTCTCCTCATGAGGGAAGTTCACGACTTCCCTTGGTTCTAGCGACTGCGAGACTTCCCTCGTTGATTCTGCAACTTTGGGGATTTCGGGTTCCTCTTCATATACTTCTTTTAATTTGGCATCTTCTTGATTTCTTAAAATTAGCTTCTTCATCAAAGGTCCGTCCTAGCGGTTTCGTACGTGTTGACCTGGTATGTAGATTTTGAGGCCTTGGGGGCCTCACGAATTATCCCACAAGTATTCCTTTACTTGGAGGTTTCGTTTCTTTCTCTTTTGGTATATGAATAAACCTTTGGACAACCAAATATTTTGGGAATGAAAAGACCTCGGCTTCTTTCGATTTGAGCATTTATTTTGGGGTCTTGAACCCAAGTGCTATGGGATAATGGAGTTTGCACGCAAACAACTACCATTCTTTGCCTTACGCCCATAGCAAGCACATTGGAAGATCTTGAGTGTGAATCATGGTCTTTACAACTTCCATAATTGTTGTGCTGCTCAGCTGCGTTTTGTTGAGGATTATGGAGTGAGTGAGTTCCCTCTTGATCTAACATCTCCTAAAGTTCACGAACTCTTTTAAGGTATATTCTCCTCCGTTATATGACCCTTGTTGTCCTTGTCTTTCTTTAGAAAGGTTCTTTATGAAGGCTTTGAATTCCTTTGATTTACTGAATACTTCATCTTCATATTTCAAGAAATATATCCGGGTCTTGTGAGAATAGTCATCAATGAATGATACATAGTATACATACCAGCTATTAATGGAGGGATGATGGCATTGGGCCACACTGCGATACAGTGAATGAGTTCTAATTACTCCTTTTGCTTTGTTTGTTCTTTTTTGGAAAGGGTTCTTGATATTCTTCTCTTACACACATCCATTGCATATGCCTACTTGATCAACCTTGATTTCTGGTAAACCTGTGACGACTTTTCATATGTATGGTAGTGCCTTGTAGTTGATGTGGAGCAATCTTCTATGCCGGTTGGTTTCAGTGAGGTTTGGACATTGAGCATATAAACCATTTTCTTCATTTCCGATGGCGATTGCTTCATTTATGGTTTCTCCTTCTTAGCCCACATAAGCACTTCTCCATCTATGAAGGCAACTCTATAGCCTTTCTTTTCTAAAGCTGATATGGAGAGTTAGTTTTTCTTTAAGCCCGGTACGTAGAGTTCGTCCTTCATTGTTATTGAGTTTGCAGTCTAGCTTGTAGTTTGATTCTCTCCCTCCCTTGATGGGATATTGGTAGTATTAAAAGAAACTTCTTTTCAGTACGAAGGTGCTTTCCTTTTCGTCATGTGTTTTTGATGCACCACTATCAATGAGCCATGTGTTCTCACCAGGTGATGGAATCAGGAGAGCTGAGATCAAAACATAGTCCTTAATCATCTTCATAGGTGGTCGCTCATCTTGACTATGTGGGCATGTTGCATCTTGTGTTTTTCTCTTGTATTCTTCTCTTTTGACTATAAACAAAATTTGCCCTGGTGTCCTCATCTTATCACAATGATAGCATTGTATGGATGAGAGATCTCTTCCTTGTGTTGTCCTTTCTTATGAAAATTTCTTGAATGAGATTCTTGTTTTTTTGAATTTGTTTGATGGTTGAGGGCTCTCTATGAGTTTCCCTTTTGAAGTAGGGTTTCTTCCTTCCTTATTTTGTATGAGTAGCTAGGGCTTGATCATCATCCCTTGCTAGTAGTGCTTCACAGTTAGCTGCCTTGTCTCTTCTTGGATGCATTCTTCCCATAGGCTCTCAAGTTTTAGTTTCTCCTTTCTGGCATATATCGTCTAGATGAAAGCATCAAGGTCTTGTGAGACCATTTGAGTTCGTCATTCACAATTCATCTTCATCTATGGTGTCTCCAATTGCTTTAAACTGTTCTTTTATTTAGGATTAGGAGAAATATTCTTGAATCATTTCTCCTTTACGCATCTTGGTATTCTTCAATTGAGATCTTAGGTTCATCTTTAGGTTGATGTTCTTTCGATACATATAGTTTTCTTAGAGTCAAACATCTCTTTGAGAGTTTTCTTGGATGATACATGGTTGGTGGTCTTTGATTGAATGCGCAATGATTCTTTGAGCCCTAATTGAGTCATTCTGGTGCTTTGCTTTCTCTAAGGCATCTTCAAGTTCCTCCACTCCTTCTTTGATAAATATTGATATATCATTCTCTGCAAGGATCAGAACGATCATATACTTCCAGGCACAAAAGTTGTTTATGCCTTCTAGTTTCTCAACAAGCTTTGTGCTTGCAGACATCTTGTACTTGGGCTATGAAAAATGACCAAAAAAATGAAAATGCTTAAAATCAAATTTTGACTTTACTAGGAGGTACGCTTAGGCGGGTGGCACGCGGATCTGAGAAAATCATTTTACCTTCAAATCTGATCACTTGATTTACGGACTTATTAACCACAGTACTTAAGTGCGGTTTTGCGAGGTGCCACGGGTACTTTTTGAAACTAGGGTTTCACTTTCAGAGATCCGATACATTGAAAGGTGAACTCAAGGTGCCAAAATGATCCTTGGGGGAGGGCACAATAGCTTTTCTAAGTGGTTTTGGGCTGAAAACTTCGCACGAAAAACCCTAATTTGCAGTGCTTTATGATAGTGGCGATTTTCTCTTGGCGGCCTCTTCCCTTGAGGGTTGCCTCACGAAACCATGTTAATGTTTTGGTATTGTGGTTCTTTTCATTTTTTCACAATGAATAAGAGCAACATAAGAACATTTCAATAGATAAGAGCAACATAAGAACAAGATCACTGAGAAATACACATTCACAAGAGACAAAACATTTATCCTGGGAAACCCTCTAGGGGAAGAAAACCCAGCAAAAACTTCCTTATCATAAATTGCCAATACAATGTCAATAGATAACTCAAACCAATACAAAATGTCCTCTCCAAAAGATGTGCTACTCTTCTCCCTCTCTCCAACTGGTAAGTCACAACTTGCCTCTTAGAAATGAGCAAGTGTGTTGTGTGTTAAAGTGAGGTGCTAACCTCTCTATATATACAAGTCTAGCACGTGTGAAGTGTCTTCACTGGTAGGGCCGACTTCTCACTCTGGGTGGGTAAACCCACCTTTATTATATTTATGGGTCTCAATAATAACTGTGGGGGCCGACTTCTTATTCTGCCTATTACAATTGTCTGTTGACCAATCTACAAAAGGGGATTTGGTCCTAATACAATAACCAAACTGATCAATCCACATTGGGGATTGATCCTACAGACAATATACCAATAATAATAAGAATACTCTTTCCAGCTACATTATTTCAACAGACGGAAGTGAAGATATCTTCCCTGGGAGAACGACAACAAGGAGATCCAGTTTTAGATGGTGAACTGAAGCTGGACACATTGCTTTGACTGCTTATCTTTCACCATGGCGACTCCATTATTTAGAATTTGTTGTTGACTCCACTGGAAGGAGACAAATCAAATGGCTATGGAGGATATAATGTCCAGGAGGTTTGCCCCACTAAATTTCTCAGCCATGGTTGGTTATCCACATCTCGTGCCTCAAATTGATGAATGGCAAGATCTACTGCCAAGATTTTATGAAGATGAGAATGACATCCCTCTTGAACATGTTCTAGGATTTCATGCTTTGATGCAACAACTTGACATACAACATGAAGAAATACATATGAAGTTGTTTGTGTACTCTCTTCAATGAGATGCTTGTATTTGGCATCACTCTCTCGAGCTTTCTAGCATTTCTTCACTCGCAGAGTTTCATGTAGTTTTCAATATTCAATGTCAAAAGTTTTATTCCTCTAAGTTAATTTATCATAGCTGTTGTGAGGAGTGTAAAGACTATGTTCACGATATAATTGATTCTTGTGAAGGTTGTGAGAATGAAGAAGATTCCTTGGATGAAGAATATACTCTTTCTCTTCCCTGTTCATTTGCATAAGATAAAAGTTGTGTTTGTTGTCTCAATAAGGAAAGCGCACATCTTAACAAATGAATGATTAGTCTTAAAGGGGGGGGCTCTGATTCCCATGCCAATCTCTTGAATTAATTATGCATGGAGTATCATAAGGTGTTGATGGACATGTGGATACAATGGAAGGGTAAGATGATAAGGCATTAAATCCACCTTTTATGCCCTCATCCATTTGTTTCCAATTGTTGACAAACATAATTAAAAGGAGTAAGGGAGTGAGTTCTCAATGTTGTGGGATTCAACTTGGCCCATGAGGTCTCCTTCTCTAGTTTCCATTGCCCCGTCTTGGTGCCAATTGTTGAAGGGTGATTCTTGGAGCAATGGGAAGGTTGGCGACTTTGTTGTATGTCTCTATGGTCACTCATTATGGTTATAATGGTGACACAATGCAGGAATATGCAATGTGTAACGTGTGAATTAGTAGAGCTTTGGTAGCATATGAAAGTTTATGAGAAGGGGTTAGAAAAATATCAACATGAATTGAATAAGGTGGCATTGAAGTGGAGACACTGGCATGTAAGATGGGAATATTCTTTGTGAGTAGAAGCTCAAAAGAGAGCAAGACATGGCATAGAAATGACATGGAAACTTTTAGTAATGCCAGACATGGAAAGAGCTATGAAGGAAAACATTGTAGAAATAAGACCTTAGATATGAGCAAATGTGAAATACTTGGGTTTGAAACTCACTGGGATGGATAGTGTTGAAAGGTCTCTATGCAACCCCATAGTAGGCACTCCAAATGTTGTTGCTCCTCTAACAAGCATACAATTTGAGCTCTAGAAGTTCAAGCGAGAGCATACACACCAAGCAACAATGTTAGGAACAATCTCAACAACATAGTGGCATGCATGGAAGCATAAATAAGTTGAAAAATCTCGGGTTCAGGGAGGTGTCCTCCATGGGTCGGTGATTTAATCTTTCTATCTAATTAGAATGTATTTCATTTTTTTGCTAGTTTTGTGCCAGTTTGTAGGGAAACTCACTTGTCATTATTGTCATTGTAGTGTTAATCTATAATTTTTGGAACAAGACAAATGTTTTGATGCAGGATGCAACTCTTTTTCTATATATTTGTACCGCAATGCCATATGGTTTGGCCATGACCTATTTCTAATATGAAATCACCCATTTTTTTAACAAAAAAAAATTCATATACTTCTATTTTCTATATCTGTGCTTAAAGTTGAAGATTCAATTTCAATATAATCCTTCTTTTATTTTTATGAGATTTACAACAGAAAATGAATTAATTTTCTTTTCATATCAATTTAGTAGTGACATATTATACTATGTTTTCTAGTTTAGTGATATTTTCTTATTAAATTATTTCCTATGTACAAATTTGATGATTGAGGAAAAAAACAAATCTTTGAAAACATGCTCTAGAATTTCTCTTCCTTCTTAACCTTATTCATTACAACCTTTAAAAATGTAAGGACATTCAAAATACTTTCAAACTTAATGTTTTGCAAAGGTTATTCAAACCTTTTAATGTGTATAAATCAAGAAACCATTGTGGAAAAATCCACGCCTCCTAAAACTAAAACTAGAAACACTCCAAGCTAGCTAAGAACACTTTGCTATAAATTATCAATTTAAACAAAATTCTTAAAATTTTCACACTTTAATATAAACACAATAACCTAATTATTAAATTAATATTATTTTTGAATTTTAATAATAGTTTTATTTGCACCACTTTACAATTAAATTATTTGTTTTCAATTTTTAATAATGATTTTATTTAAATTAATAATTTTCAAATTTTAATAATGGTTTTATTCACTGCTTTACAATTAAATTAATATTAGTTCTTAAATTTTAATAATACTTTTCTCAACACTAATTTAAGTGAAACACTTACTAAATCTGCATAAAACAAGTATTGCACTAAAATATGACCTTTATTTCATCCCTGTTAATTGAACAAAAATATAACCCTTAATATAATGTTTGAAAGATATCAAACACTAATGCATTGCATAGCACAAACACATTTCAATTAAATATATGGATAATACATATATTTATCAAATGGGACATTAAAGAGACAATCATTTTCCATTCTCAATTCACACTTCCAATTTGATGATAATATTAATCCACCGATTGAATGCAAATACACTTGCATGTCATGTTTCCTTGACTTGTAAGGCCCTTTTATCTTGTTGAAGCCATATATTCACTAAAAACGAATCCATAATGATCTGCAGTTAAAACCATAAATAAAAAATTATATAATTTTTTATATGATGATTGTAGTATCAAACACAAAAAGCATGGTTTACAAGCTAATATAAGGCAAATCATTGCCCAATAACCGTATCCAACCATGCTGATCTTCACATGAAGGGACAAAATAAAATGCCAAAAACTGTCTTTGTTACGAGGAAGAGTAAAGAATTTCCCAATATGTTAAAATGTAAACATTTAATAAAAATTACATATGAATAATTGAATTGTCCATTGTGATTTGATTACTACAATATTTCCATGTTGGTACAATTATTATATCTAATTGACACACATATGTAACACCCCAAAAGCCCTTTGGAGACAATTTTACATGAGCATTCTAATTGTGTGTCATAGTTTCAATCATAAAAGATAATGCATTATAATTGAATGTTGAGTTCTCTACTTTGTTGTCTACGATTTAACTATATGTTGAGTTCTCTTGGTTTGTTGTCTTTTACTTGTTATTTTATTAGTCTATGTTACCCCCTAGGTTAGGGGCAACTAAGGAGATCATGTCTCGATGCCCACATATAGTAGACATGGAGTGTCGAGAGTCAGATTGAGCCAGAGCCTGTAGGGTCCCTCTTATTCATGTTGATCACCACTCATCACCAACGACAGAGAAACATCCACTACATCGGCTTGGTCCCAGAGGACAACGAGTCTTGCTTCATGAAGTAACAAGTCTAGTGTCATGGTAAGTGTTGTTGGAAACATGCCAACGAATTTCCTCATGCGGTCACATCCAGATGCCCATGCACATGCGCATGCATGCAATCTATTTATGAATTGTTCGTGTAACTATGTGATCTATTCATGATCAATCTGTGTAACTGAGTGATAGATGTTATATATACGAGCATACCCATAGAGGTAGAGTGCAATGCGAGCTAGAGTGCAGAGAGTGTGTGAGGAGAGGATGATTGTATGCCTATGAAGGATATTGTAGTTCTCCCTTGAATAATAAGAAGGTCGATAATCATTGTTCGTGGTTCTTTCCCTCATTGGGTTTCCACATAAATCACTGTGTTAAGTGTATGATTGATGTGCTTGGTTTAATGCATGTTTGATCTTGCTTAGTTTAAGCTCTGTTATATATGTTACGTTTTGCTTCCACTGCCTAACAAGTGGTATCAAAGCTTAGAGTTGGAGAAGAGAGCAAAGGAGAAAAGAATTTGGTCACTGGATCGAAGAGCCAAGCCGAGCCGAGTGAAGTGGAAGTGGATTAGCCGAGGACGAGTTTTATTACATCGTCGTGGGTCGTCCCTGTGGGACAATGTGACGATAGCACTAACTTACGAAATTTTCAAAAAGTGTGGAATCATCGCAGGCCGTACACATCACACAGTGCAACGTCGTCGCAGGCCGTACATTGTACAAAGTGTGACATCATCGAAGGCGCATAGTAGTACAAGGTGCGACAAATTGGGTCCAAATCGTCGTAGGCTATACATTGACAAGGTGTGACGATTTAGAAATCGTCGCGAGTGATACTCATACAGGGTGCGACGATCTTAAAAACCAAAATTTCACATGACATAAACTAAAGTTTTTTGCAAAGTATGAAAGATTGACTTTTTTTCATTAAAAGGTGGAGGATCGATTATTTAATTGAGGTGGAGGTGAGCTCCCTTTTTTTGTCTTATTATGGAGAATCGATTATGGTTGAAGGTGAACTTTGAATATAGGTGGATGTTTAAAAGGTTTTAAGTTATACACATTAAATAATTGTGTTTTGAACTCTTTTTTTTTAATTAATATTTATTTGGGGGTTCATACCATTATTCCTTCCTATTTAAAAGGGTTTAGTTTTATAAGTAGTGGGTTTTGGAGTTGCTTCTGCTAATGGCGAAAGTGGAAAGTTCCAATTTTGAGATTGAAAAGTTCAGTGGTAAGAATAGCTTTGTGCTATGGAAGCTCAAGATGCGAGATCTGCTTGTGCAACAAGGGTTGCAAATGGCCTTGGCTGGAAGGTCAAAGAAACTGTCAAGCATGACAGACGAGGAATGGGAGGATATGGATGCAAGAGCCCTCAGTACTATTTGCATGTGTCTAGCAGATGAGGTATTGTTTAACATCCCTGAAGAGACGACAACAACATGCTTGTGGACCAAACTGGATAGTCTGTATATGACAAAGAAATTGTCAAACATAATCTTCTTAAAGGGGCAATTGTATAGCTTGCGGATGAAAGAAGGTACGGAAATTGTCGATCACTTGAATGTATTCAATACTCTGATTTCTCAATTAACTGCTATGGAAGTAAAGTTCGATGATGAGGACAAGGCTATTACGCTATTGTGTTTGTTGCCTGAGTCTTGGGATCATATGGTCACAACTGTGTGGTTTAACACAATAGATGCCATTGATTATGACACTGTTGTGGGAGCTCTGTTGTGTGAGGAAATGAAGAAGAAATCCAATAAGGAAAACTCTACATCAGCAATGGTGGTCAAAGGAAAATCTACAGAAAGAGGACAAAGTTAGAGGGGTACATCAAGGTCTAAGTCAAAGGAAAAGAAGAGTAAGAAAAAATGTTGGTTTTGTGGCAAATCTGGGCATCTCAAGAAGGATTGTTGGAAAAGACAGAATGCAACCAAGGAGGACTCCACAAAAGAAGCAAAGCAAGCTAATGTAGCTAAAACAAGTTCAGGTTCTAGTTCAGGTATGGTTGACGAGGTATTTTCTACTTGTGATGTTTCACATCAACATCAACATTGGTTGTTAGATTCTGGTGCATCCAACCACATGTGTCTTCATAGAAACTGGTTCTCAAATTACCAATCTATTGATGATGGAGTTGTTTTTATGAGAAATGTTTTTTCTTGTAAAATTGTTGGAGTTGGTAGCGTCCGGATTAGAATGCATGATGGTTCTGTAAGAACATTAACAGATGTAAGACATGTACCCGAACTAAGAAATAATTTGATATCTCTGGGAGTTCTAGATTCTGTTGGTTACAAGTGTACAACTCAAGGTGGAGTATTGAAGGTGTCCAAAGGCATCTTAGTAGTTATGAAAGAAAAAAGGATAGGGAACCTTTATCAGCTTGAAGGAAGGACATAAGTAAATCAAGTAGTGGTAGCATCTGAAGATGCAAGTGACTCTGTTCATTTATGGCATCAACGTTTGGGTCATATAAGCGAGAAAGGGCTTAAGGTACTGGTTGATCGTAAGTCAATTCTGTTGAAATAATGTAACTGTAAAGAGTATTCTAATTATTATTCATGTATTATTCATTAGATCAATCCCCTTTTGTGGATTGATCATGTCGGCCATTGTAAATGACCAAATCCCCTTTTGCGGATTGGTCAAAACATAATTGTAATAGGCAGAATAAGAAGTTGGCCCCATAATATATATTAAATGTGGTTATAACCACCTAGAAGAAGAAGTCGACCCTGCCAGTGAAAAGACACCTCCACACGTGCCAAAATTGTATAAATAAGGAGGCTAGCACCTCATTTAGACACACACTCACTTGTTCATAAAGAAGCAAGTTTGGAGCTGCAGTTGGAGAAGGAAGAAGAGAGAGAGAGGCGCATTCTTGGGAGAGGACTTTTTGTATTTGTTTGAGTTATCTCTTGGAATTGTATTGGCTATCTATATTAAGGAAGTTTTGTTGGGTTTTCTCCCCCATGAGGGGTTCCCAAGATAAATGACGTGTCTTTTGTGATTGTGTATTTCTCAGTGATCCTATTTATGCTATTGTTATCTAGTGAAATGAAAAGAACTCTAATAATAACTTAAAACCTTAACATGGTATCAGAGCTAAGCTGAAGAGAACATCTTTCACAAGAGAAAGTGAAAAATGTCACTATTGTCGTACATGCAAATTAGGGCTTTTTATTGGAGAAGTATTTCATCCCCAAAGCCATCTAGAAAAGTGCGCCCTTCCTCAAGGATGACTTTGGCATCCTCAATGAAACTTTTCAATGGCTAGATCTCCCGGAAAGTGAAACCCCAATTTTCACAAAGTACCAGAAGTACCAGAAAACCAGAGTACCAGAAGTACCGGAGTACCATAAAACCAAAAGCACCAGTCCATAAATCCATAGATCAAGTTTGGAGGGGGTAAAAGTTGGATTTTCTAAAATCCAAACACACCAGGCTACTTGCCCCAGCCAAGCGCACCTCTTGGTAAGTTCAGAATTTAATTTTGAGCATTTTCATTTTTGGCATTTTCCTAGCTTGAGGTAAAAGATGTTTGCAAGCACTAAGCTTGTTGACAAGTTGGAAGGTGTGGAAAAATTATGTGCCTGGAAGTATAGGATTGGTCTCATTCTTGAAGAGAATGATCTAGCAATATTCGTCAAAGAAGAAGTGTCGAAACCCAACGATGTTGTAGATAAAGAAAAGCACCAAAAGGATATGATCAAGGCCAAAAGAATCATTGCAGATTCAATCAAAGATCACCTGATTCCTTATGTGTCATCAAAGAAGACTTTGAAATAAATGTTTGATGCCCTAAACAGACTATATGAAGGAAAGAACATAAACCGGAAGATGAATCTAAGAACTCAGCTCAAGAATACAAGGATGCAGAGAGGAGAATCAATCCAAGAATATTTCTCCAGAATATCCCAATTCAAAGAACAACTAGAAGCGATCGAAGATACTATAGACGAAGACGAACTTATAATGATGGCCCTTAATGGTCTTTCAAGACCTTGGGATGCATTCATCCAAACCATTTGTGCAAGAAAGGAGAAACTAAAATTTGTCAGCCTTTGGGAAGAATGCATTCAAGAAGAATCAAGAGTAGCTAACCGAGAGGCTTTACTATCCAAAGATTAAGATCAAGCCCTAGCCACTCACACTAAAGGAGGAAGAAAGAAGTCTTACTTCCAGAAAGAAACTCATAAAGAGTCTCACCCCCAAAACAAATTCAGTCATAAAGAATCTCAACCAAAGAGATTCCAGAAGAATGGACAAAGAAAGGAAAGAGATTACTCATTTGTCCAATGCTACCATTGTGACAAGATGGGACATATTACGAGACATTGTCCAGCTAGACGAGAAGAATACAAGAGGAAAAATAAGAGGCACCATGCCCATGCAGTTGAAGATGAAGAGCCACTCGCAAAGATGTTAAGAGAACAAATTAAATACTATGTCTTAATCTCGATTCTCTTAGGATCGGTAACACCTACAGAGGACACTTGGCTAATTGATAGTGGTGCTTCCAAGCACATGATAGGTCAAAGAGATATTCTCTCTTGCATTTCAGAAAAGAAGTTTTCTCATAAAGTTACACTTGGAGATGATTATCAATACCCTATCAAGGGAGTGGGAGAATCAAACTACAAGCTTAACTCAGGGAATTCAATGAAGATGGACGTACTCTATGTACCAGGTTTGACAAAGAACCTACTTTCCATATCAGCATTAGAAAAGAAAGGCTTCAAAGTTGCCTTTATAGATGGAGAAGTTCTTATGTGGGCTAAAGGAGAAACCATAAAAGAAACAATCGTCATTGGAAAAGAAGAAGGTGGCTTGTATAAGCTAAAGGGTCACTTAGAAATATCCATGACCCACGCCATTGAGAATTCATGTGAGCTATGGCATAGAAGATTATCCCACATCAAATACAAGGCATTACTGTACGTATGCAAAGTAGTCACAGGTCTACTAGAAGTCAAGGTTGACCATGAAGGCGTGTGCAATGGATGTGCACAAGGGAAGAACATCAAGAACCCTTTTCCCAAGAGACACAACAAAGCAGAAGGAGTCTTAGAACTCATTCATTCAGATGTATGTGGCCTGATGCTATCATCCTCCATCAGTGGGTATGTATACTATGTATCTTTTATTGATGATTATTCTCGTAAGACCTGGGTTTACTTTTTGAAATCAAAAGATGAAGTGTTCAGTAAATTCAAGGAATTCAAAGCCTTGATAGAGAATCTTTCT
>SNQJ01S0024730.1:4568-14827 GCA_010110895.2 Picea sitchensis | reverse complement strand
ATCCTATTTATGCTATTGTTATCTAGTGAAATGAAAAGAACTCTAATAATAGCTTAAAACCTTAACAACTTCCAAGTTTGAAGTTTCTAAATTTGAATTTCTGCAAGTATTGTGTTTTTGGAAAACAGTGTAAACAAAATTTTAAAGTAGGAAGGCATATATGCAAATGTATCCTTGATTACATTCATTCAGATGTTTGGGGTCCATCCTCTACAGTTTCTTTTGGAGGATCGTCATATTATGTGACTTTTATAGATGATTACTCTAGAAAGGTTTGGGTCTGTGTACTTAAAAGAAAAGTTGATGTATTTATTACTTTTAAGCAATTCAGGGCTTTGGTTGAAAAGAGCACTGACAGGTCAATCAAGTGTTTAAGGATAGATAATGGAGGTGAGTTCACATAATTGAAATTTGAGAACTATTGCAAGGAAGTTGGGATCGAAAGACATAAGACCACGATTTATACTCAGCAAACCGGTCTTGTTGAACACATGAATAAGACTCTTCTAGAGAGAGAAAGGATCATGCTCAACAATGCCAAGATGCAACAAGAATTGTGGGAAGAAGCAGTTCTTACAGCATGCTATCTGATAAATTGGTCACCATCAACTGCAATAAACTATAAGATTCCAGAAGAGGTATGGACAGGTCATTCGTGTGATTTTTCAAATATGAGAATATTTGGTTGTGATGCTTATGCTCTTATTTCTAAATATCAACGTTCTAAGTTAGATACTAGATCAAAGAAATACGTCTTTGTTGGTTATGGTGATGGAGTTAAGGGGTACAGACTATGGGATCCTACTGCCCACAAACTCATCATAAGCAGAGATGTAGTATTTGATGAATCCTCACTCTTAAAATCAGAATTGGTAGATGTTGAAGTGAGACAAGAACAAGTACTGCAAGTTCAACAAATTCAGTTGGAAGCTCAACCATCTTCAGAAACGCAGGAGCCTGAAGAAGTTCTAGAAGAAGAAAATGAAGATGAAGATGTAGAAAATATCCAGGAAACTAAGGATATGCCTCAACCATCTCTGAGGAGATATTCACAGGTCAGGAATCCTCCTACAAGGTATGGCGATTATGTTTCATCTGTGGCTTTGGTTTCTATTGATGGAGAACCTAGTTGTTTTCAGGAAGCAATTAAGGTATCTAAAAGTGCTCAATCGAAGAAAGCTATAAACGAAGAAATGTATGCCTTAAAGAGGAATGAAACATGGGACCTGGTAGAACTTCCAAAGGACAAGAAAGTTGTCGATTGCAAGTGGGTCTACAAACTAAGAAAGGGTGTTGATGATAAAGTCGAAAGGTATAAAGCAAGACTGGTAGCAAAAGGGTATTCTCAAAAGGAAGGTATTGATTTTCATGAGATATTTTTACCAGTTGTGAATCTTGTTTCAGTTTGTATTATGTTAGCATTAGTTGCTTTACTTGATCTTGAGTTAGAGTAGCTAGATGTTAAAACAACATTTCTACTTGGAGATTTAGATGAGGATATATATATGGAACAACTAGAAGGATTTGTTCAGGATTGCAATAAAAGGTTTGTTTGCAAACTCAAGAAGTCATTGTATGGCCTGAGACAATATCCCAGGCAATGGTACAAGAAGTTTGATTCCTTCATGGTGAGCCTAAATTTTACAAGGAGTGAATATGATCATTGTGTTTACTTTAAAAAGTTGGAAAATGGCATGTTCATTATTTTGGTGTTATAAGTTGTCGATATGCTTGTGGCAAGCAAGAGCATGGTCGGAATCAACAGGTTAAAGGCTTAGTTGGCTAGGGCGTTTGATATGAAGGATCTAGGAGAAACAAAACAAATCTTAGGCATGGAGATACATAGAGACATGAAAAATGGTAAGTTGTGGTTATCGCAACATAAGTATATGGAGAAAATACTTATTAGATTCGGTATGAATAATGTGAAACCTGTACAGATGCCTTTGGCTTCCCATTTTAAGATTTCTTCAGGTTTGTGTCCTAGTAATGACAAAGAAAATGATTATATGTCTCATGTACCATATGCTAATGCAATGGGAAGTTTGATGTATACGAAGGTGAGTACCAGACCAAATATTTCACATGCAGTTGGTGTTGTCAGTCGATACATGGAGAATCTAGGAAAAGAGCATTGGGACGCAGTGAAATGGGTGCTTCAATATCTTAGAGGTACAAGCAGTTATTCTATCACCTATGATGGTTCCAGAGATTCAGTTTGCAGTTATGTAGATTCAGATTTTGCAGGTGACATGGACAAAAGGAGATCTACTTTAGGATATGTCTTTACTCTTGCAAGAGGACCTATTAGTTGGATGTCAAAGATTCAAAACATGGTCTCTTTATCCACTACTGAGGAAGAGTATATGGTTGCTTCACATGCATGCAAGGAGGCAATTTGGTTTTATTGGGTGAGTTTGGAAGGATGCAGGACAAGGTGAAAGTATTTTGTGATAGTCAAAGTGCTATTCATTTGGCTAGAAATCCAACTTATCACAGTAAGACGAAGCATATTTCTGTAAAGTACCATTTTGTCTGACAAGTTGTTGATGAAGGTGGAGTGGCTCTGGAAAAGGTCCATACAAAAGTGAATTCTGCAGACATGTTTATGAAACCAATTTTATTAGAGAAGCTACGGTGGTGTTTGGATTCTCTTGGTTTGCAAAAAAGATGATGAATTAATTAAGGGCATGATATATCAGGTAAATTGTAATGTCCCCACTTTGGGACATCATTATATTACAGAGTGTTACGATGACCAGAATAGCCAAATGGAGGTTATAGTGAGTACATGGGCTATTGAGGGTTTTTTTGCGGTCCGACTTGCATCGCTCATCTTATTTCATCATTATGATCCATTCCGCACAACTTGGCTTTGGTTTCGTTGCATTCCGACGATTTCCATAATTTTGAGTTATTTTGGGCTATATGTTAATTAAATTCACTAAGGAGGTCATATTGGGCATAAGACTTGGAGGAACCTCTTAGTGTAATAGCTCATTGGAATTGAGAGGAATAACACTACAGGATAGGATGATGAGAAGTGACTTTCAGTGGTCAGGGAAGCCACAAGGAGGGATAAACTACTTTTTAGAGGAAAAATGGTTAATTAATTAATTAAAGTGATTTAATTAATTAATTAATAATTAAATAAAGTAAAAGTCACTTTGAGAGACAAGGTGAGCAGGGAGGATAAAACAGAGACAAGGGTCTCTATTCTCTCATTATGTTGATTATCATTTGATATCTGGCTTCTTGCTAGTGAGCCCATGCACTTGGGGGTTTTGAGGGTTTTGACTTAACAAACCCTAGAGATCAACTCGGTGGTGAAAGATCCCACCTATCTTGAAACAAGATTGGTCACGGAGGTGAAATATTCCTCCTTCATCATTCTACATCGGATCTACTCAGTTATAGGTGGTTTTGACATCAGTGACAGGTTCAGAGAGAGCCAGGGCGTGACACTTGGGGCTTTCTAGCAGGGGGGGGGCGCCACCTTGAGGAGAATAGCTCGATCTAGGTAGAGGAGAAGGATTCTGAGGAAAAGGACTTATGGGTATTCTTTGTAGGGCCTAGGGCGCCTTTCCTAGCCCTTTCCGGAGGAGGTTTCTCTGTCAGATTATTTCTTGTAGTTTGGCACAAGTTGAAGAACAGGAGGGCGTAGTGCAAATTGAGGATTCAGTCATTTGGTGGGTTAGATCTTCATCATTCATCCCGAGACTTTACCAGGGGGTTTCTAGTGGCCTGATCTACAATTTGGCCTCTTTCTTAGAGGGTTTGTAGACCATCTTCATAGAGGCTGAATTCTTGGTCTTCTAAAACCAGGAAGGTGCACTACAGATAGAGGATTCAATCATCTGGGGGGTCAGATCTTCATCATTTAGCCTGAGACTCTACCAGGGGGTTTCCAGTGGCTTGATCTATAGTTTGGCATCTCTCCTAGAGGGTTTGGAGGCCATCTTCATAGAGGCTGAATTCTTGGTCTTCTACAACCAAGAGGGGCACATTATTCAAAGATATGACATCACATGACAACTAGGGATTGAGTTGGATCATCGAGGTTTTTTGGTCTACAACTTGGAGAGGCTTTTGGAAGCCTGGATCTTCATCTACCTTGTATCTCAGAGGCTTTATCAGTCATATACTTTATTCTCATATATGTATTCCAGATCTGCACCATTTTGTATGAAGTGAGAGATCTATTATTAATAAATCAGATCTGAGGTATTTATGGTTATTACTTATGTTGTTGATCTTGTATCTTGTTGAGTATACTCCATTGTTGCATTGCTATCATTTACTTGCTGCAAACACGCAAAGAACAACCTCTATAACCCTTAACGCAACTCATGAGACTTAATTTTGCAAAGTGTTGGACGAAATGCCACAACCAGAAAACACATAAAAATCAATGAAAAACACAATGTTCCTGGCATCTTGGCTTGTGAACATTACATAAATTATTGTCAAGGTGGAGATTGTTGGAAACATGCCAACAAATTTCCTCATGCGGTCACATGCACATGCACATGAATGCAACTAATTATGAACTGTTCATGTAACTATGTGATCTATTCATGATCAGTCTGTGTAACTGAGTGAAAGATGTTATATATACGATATATGAGCATACCCATAGAGGTAGAGTACAATGCGAGCTAGAGTGCAGAGAGTGTGTGAGGAGAGGATGATTGTATGCCTATGAAGGCTATTGTAGTTCTCCCTTGAATAATAAAAAGATCCATAATCATTGCCCATGGTTTTTTCCCTCATTGGGTTTCCACATAAATCACTGTGTCAAGTGTATGATTGATGTGCTTGGTTTAATGCGCGTTTGATCTTGCTTAGTTTAAGCTCTGTTATATATGCTATGTTTTTCTCTTGATGCCTAACAAGTGTCGCTTTAATATTTGAAGCATTTGAACATGTTGCAAATAATCCTTTCTTGATTATGGAACGCTTGCTTGGAAATTATGCCCTTTGCACACATATGTAACACCCCAAAAGCCTTTGGGGGGATAATTTTACATGAGCATTCTAATTGTGTATCATAGTTTCAATCATAAAATATAATGCATTATAATTGAATGTTGAGGTCTCTACTTTGTTGTCTACGGTTTAACTATTTCAATTTATTCCTTGGTTTTTTGTCTTTTACTTGTTCTTTTATTAGTCTATGTTACCCCCCAAGCTAGGGGTAACTAAGGAGATCATGTCTCAGGGCCCACATGTAGTAGACATGGAGTGTTGAGAGTCAGATTGAGTAGCAGAGCCCGCGGGGTCCCTCTTATTCATGTTGATCACCACTCATCCCCAACAACAAAGCAACATCCACTACATCGGCTTGGTCTTGAAGGCCAACAAGTCTTGCTTCATGAGGTAACAAGTATGATGTCATGGTAAGTGTCACTTTAATATTTGAATCATTTGAACATGTTGCAAAGAATCCTTTCTTGACTATGGAACGTTTGCTTGAAAATTATACCTTTTGGAAGTTACCGGCTTAATGAGAACCGTGACCTCAAAACGAGAACTTTGGTGCAAAAAACTCATCTTTTTGTGTCAAAAACACCAAAATCAACCTCTGTTTCAAATAATGGTGCTACTAGTAGCACCCCTTTTTTGCAGGGTAGTTAAAATTGGGACTTGCTTGAAATCATTGCTTTGACAACCATTATTGTTAAAATTTCATTCCAGAAAATTGACCCTCAAATCAAAAAGTGATGTTACCGATAGCACCCTTCTTATTTTTGGAGTTAAAATTGCGACTTAATTGTAACAATAGCCCTGATCACTAGTACTGTCATGAACAAGGAACTTCAAATTAGCTTGTAAATCAAAAAGTGATATTTTATTTATTAATCAATTTTATTTTATTTATTAAATTTACATTAAAAAAAAAATTAAAAAAAAAAGCTCCTCATACATGTATCTTTTTTTCTTTAAAGCAAAAAAAAACACATTTTTCTATTTAATGTTATTTTTTGAAAGAAAAAATAATCACTTTTTTAGAAAATAGACCGGGATTGACATTCCTGTAGGACTGGTCTCTATAGTCCATGGTGTGGCTTTCAGCATCCTAGGAGAACTGGCATTCTTCTAGGACGTATGTCTGGATTCGAAGAATGGTCCTTGTGATCACCGATCACTCTGTTGAGTGAGTGACAACTGTCGAATACTCTGTTGAGTGTGCAGGGTTTTAGCACATGACTTATTCAACATCATGCCCATATTACTCAGATAGAGTGTGGCTCAAACAATGATTGTGTGTCACTGGACAGTAGCTGTGTGCTACTATAGTGGTTGTGTACTATTGGAAGTGATTGTGTATCACCAGAGAATAGTTATGTACTACTATGGATAGACGTAGTCATGTTCTATTTGGATGACAATGTAGTAGTTGTGTGCTACTAGATGATGGTCATGGAGACTACTAGATCACTTGGGAGCAACTATGTGTTGTTTGTTCACAGAGGCTGTCACGGACAATTCGAGCTATTGATGGCATGGTAGTAGTTGCATGCTACTAGTTGATTGCAGAGTAGTCAGTGGACTATTGGATGAATACATCGTGGAAAGATACCTCCCTAGCTAAGAGGGAGTGTTGATGTTTTGGTAGTTGCAGGAGGTACTTTCCTTCTAGACAACTTTTCTTAGAGAAGAAGAAGATTCCAAGAAGTTAAAAGAAGACCATTGAACAGCTGAAGAACACCCTAGAAAAGAATAAAGTGAAATAGAAGACCATAGAAGAGAAGTCGTCCCATAGAAAATAATAATAAAGTGGAAACATAATTTCCAGGAAGGGAAGTCGGCCCACAAAATTAATAAAGTAATTTTGAAGACCCATAATAAGAAGTCGGCCCCAGAAAGGTGCCCAGATTAGTATAAATATAAATCTGGGTCAGTTCATTTGCACAACCACACAGTTCTCCTTTCGATCAATTTCACTATTTCTGGTTTCTAGTTCTCTTGGAGAGTGCTCCCCACTTGGGGAAGAATATTCTTGGTTGTTCTTGGCGATCTCTCTTGTGTGCTACCTCTGGAAGGGTTGTGCTAAGTTTATGTGGTGCTTCCGAGTTGCTTCGTGCCAGTTGTAGTTGCAGTTGCAGTAGCAGTAGCAGTTGTAGTTACCAGTGACACCATCTTTGTGGTGCCAGTTCTAGTGATGCGCCTATCTTGGTGCCAACTCTATGGTGTGTTATCTTGGTACCAGTTCTATGGTGTTGCTCATTTGTCTACCCTCTCTAGGGTTTGACAAGAAGAATATACGCATTTGTTATCAGAGTTTCTTCAATGTTGGTTTACTCTTGAGAATAGAGCTTGTTCATGGTTGTATTGGAATATTGGAAAGATTATCTCTAAGAAAAGTTGGTTGGGATTTTCCCCCATTTGGGGTTTTCCCAGGATAAAACTTTGAGTCCTCTTGTTCTTGTTTATCTGATACTTATATATTTCAGTATATGATTAATGAATGTTAAAAGAAGATAAAAATGCTATGGTAAATCTAATGTTAATGAAACTAATGAAAATCTAACATGGGTGGCCTTGGGTAGCCTCTAGAGTAAAAATGAAAACATGATTATGATGCTTTAGGAAAGGTTGCGAGGTACCAAGATGGCTAAGGGAGAAGGTGTGATTCCTTACCTCACTCGTCTTACACAGATCAAGGATGAGCTTAGAGAAATTGGCTTAAAGACAGAGGATTTCGAGTTAGTATGTATAACCCTAATGGTTTTTCAAAACCATGGGACTCATTTGTGCGTGGGATTGTAGCTCGAGAGAAGCTCTCTGTTTGGAAATGCTTATGGGAAGATTTTGTGCAGGAGGAGATTCACCTTGGTCAGGTGAGTGGATCATCTACAATGTCTCAGGTTGTGGATGAGGAGGCTTTGGCTCTTTCTAGCAAATCTAAGGGAAAGCCTAAGAAGAAAGGCTCTGGAAAGAAGAATAACATTGACTTCTCCAAAGTCAAGTGTTTTTAGTGTCACAAGTTTGGACATTTTGCCTCACAGTGTCCGGACAAGAAAAAGACTAAGCCACAGATGGAAGCCTTTGTAGGAGTAGAGGAGTTTGTGAAGAGATCCGAGGAGGATTTATGCCTTATTGCATGTATGTTGAGCTCAACTGCCACATATATTTGGTATGTGGATAGTGGCGGCTCTTGTCATATGACTGTTAATATTATGGTAGCTTCGGGAGGTATGAACCTCTATTGTGACCTATGACAAGATTAGAATATTCCGGAAGGAAGCAAAGAAATGAAGGAAACCCTAGATAAGTTGTCGGCTGCAAAAATATATTTAAAATGAATTTATTAGTACCCAGAAGGAGAAGTCGGCCCCAGTAAGACTGCCCAGACTACAATAAATACAGGGTGCCAATTCTCATTATTCACATCTCAGCAGTTGCAGAGAGAACCGGATTTGCGCAGGTGCAGTAGCAGCTTGTGCGCAAGTTTCTGGGAAGGTGTGCACTAGCCTCTGGTGGGATTATCTGATCAGCTTGGTTTCTATTCTTGCATGGTGCATTAGCCTCTCTTGGCTATTGGATTGCTATCAGGATTCTCTTCTCTGTCAAGGTCAAGGTGCTCGAAGGGTGGCTTCGGCCTATGGTTGGGTGACGAGGGTATCGTCAATGGTAAAACGAGCACAATCTTCTATATTCTAACAGGTTATGGGCCCACACCCCCTTCATTCAGCCTAAAACACTGGAAGGAAACATAGCCACTAGATATTGAGCTCGCTGAGGAACTGCCGCTAGGGTTACTAGCAGGAGCAACTTCCAAAACACTACAGCTAGGGTTACTAGTGAAAGCAGTTGCAGAAACCCTAAATCTCCTATCCGACACCTTGTGATGGAGCATCTCGCTCAAGAAGAAGATATTCAAATGCGTCGTAACTCAATGCACCTCTTGGCTCTCTCAGAAGACATAAATGACGAAGTTGAAGTTTTGGATCAAGGCATGACCAGTTACCAGTCAACCGAAGATATGTGTGAAACACTCAGTCTTTTACACTACTCAACACTTACTGGGACGATTGAAGATGACATGTGGATAATCGATAATAGAGCTTCCAGACACATGACGGGAGATAAAGCCATACTCTCAAATCTAAATGAGAGAAATACATCGTGCAAAGTGGAGCTTGGAGACAAAAGTACTTACCCCGTCAAAGGATTTGGACAAGCCTCCGTCAAATTGGAATCAGGTAATCATGTTCACTTAAGCAATGTTTTATATGTACCTGGTTTAGAAAATAATCTTGTATCAATATCATGTTTAGAAGACAAAGGAAACATAATAGCCTTCATGGATGGAAAAGTGTTATCATGGCATAAGAATTCCAACATAGAGGATGCTAGGGTTATTGGAAGTCGTGAAGGAAATTTGTATAGACTACTAGAACAAAATGAAGAAGCTCTAGTACATGATGAAGTCAACCCTAATGAGCTTTGGCATAGAAGGTATGCTCATATCAATTATCAAGCATTACCTTTTCTTAAAAAAATGGTTGAAGGAATACCATAATTGAAATCTACACATGAAGGAATCTGCAAGGGATGTGCCCTTGGGAAGAATATCAAGAAACCATTCCCAAGCAGCAACAACAGATCCAAGGAAATCCTAGATCTAATACACTCAAGTGTTTGTGGTCCAATGCCAGTTAGAACTCTAGGAGGATCTCTTTACTACGTAATCTTCATAGATGACTACTCAAGAAAGACATGGCTATACCTATTGAAATCAAAAGACGAAGTATTCAACAAGTTCCAAGAATTCAAGGCAGAAATAGAAAACCTCACGAACAAGAAGATCAAGACATTAAGAACATATAATGGAGGAGAATACACCTCGAAGGAGTTCATTGCATTCTGCAAATCGACAGGGATTAGGAGGGAGATGACTGTTCCTCATAATCCTCAACAAAACGATGTAGGGGAAAGAAAGAACAGATCTATCAAAGAAACGGTAAAATCCTTATTGAACAATCAAGGTCTATCCATGTTTCTATGGGGAGAAGCAGCAATGACGAAAATATATGTACAAAACTGAAGCCCTCATCGTATATTGAAGGACATGACACCAGAAGAAGCCTTCTCAGGTAAGATGCCTAATGTGGAAAACCTAAGAATATTTGGATGTCCAGTTTACTCTCATATTCCCAAAGACAAAAGGAATAAACTAGAACCCTCAGGAAAGAAGGGGATATTCATGGGATATAGTGATTCATCCAAAGCCTACAGAATATATATTCCAG